>VMBQ01000959.1:9837-41930 GCA_007657795.1 Dreissena rostriformis | reverse complement strand
GTATGGTGGGATAAACCAGCTGAACAAGAATGAGCGGATATTAAGAACAGTGCCCCAGATAATTATTTGGGTAATAGGGTTTTCACCCATTGATTTTGAAAAATAGGGTGATTTCAGTTTTTAAATAGGGTGAACTAAGTTATTAACATTTATACCTCAAAATCATTGCTGCTTTACTTCTGTTGCACAGACTGGGTGCAGTATGCACATTTCAACTTGTTTCTCTCCCATCTACGTCAACAATTTCTAACCAGGGATATGACTTTTTTTTCACTTTGTACAGGTTTTTTCAATCACGGACTTTCCGTGATGTTTTTGGATGTCAACTCGCTACTTTCAACTGCTGCATACACAGTTTCTATCAAATCGATAACACAAATTATTCGGTTGTTTGTACTTGGTTGGAAAAAGTTTTGGATCAACATATATTTAGAGCAACAATCGCGGACGTCTTTCGACCTCGCTTAGACATATTTATTATGCACCGTTATAGAAACTGAAAGTACAGACGCTTTACAAATGCATGCACGTCGTTGATATTTTGGTCAGACACTTAATTTGCTATGAAATTTAGTCCGCATAGCGTTTGAATATCTTCGACTGTTTTGCTCCTCCGTCATCCAGGCGCTTGCTAACTTTCGAATGAATAAAATCTTCGCCGCCGTACTATAATTTTTCCTATGAGAAATTAACGATATTTAGCATAGCATTTTCGATCGAGACTTGTATCGTACGCATCAAATTTTAAGAATAAGCGTAAAAGTCAAATTGATTGCGTTTTCAATACGCACTATATTGAATTTCTTTGCAATTTCAAACATTTTAATAGGGTGAAAAACGCCGATACGCAGCTTATCTGGGGCACTGTTTGAAGAACATTGGTAGATCTTACAGTGTAATGAGCTTACATAAAAGTGTTATTGTGCAGACTTTAAAGATTTTGAGTTCTGCTCAATATAACAATATTTCATTCAATTGCCTGAATAGATTCATGAAAGGTCTTTTTGTTGTAAAAGCTACAAAACCTAGATACTTTTTTACATGGAATGTTAAGGATGTTCTTGACTTAATTGCTAAGTGGATGCCTCTTGATACCTTATCTTTAAAACTGTTAACTTATAAGCTGGTATCTTTAATAGCGTTGTGTACGGCAGCTCGAGCTCAGACACTGAAGGCTTTAGATGTTTCAAAGATAATACTGTTATATTTAATTGTGGTGATGGTTTAAAGAATTGTAAACCAGGACAGAATTTTGTTGTTGAATTGGATGTTTTTGAAAGATCAAGTTTATGTCCTGTTAGGACATTGAAACAGTACTTAAGAGTTGCAAAGTCTTTAAGAAAAGACTCACAATTGTTTGTATCTTATGTTACATATAAAGGTGTTACTACAAGTACATTAGCTAGGTGGTTAAAGAATGTTTTGTCTATGGCCGGTATTAACATTGGCCAGTTTAAAGCTCATTCTTTTCGTGGAGCTGCTTCTTCTGCAGCGGCAAGTAACGGTTGTAAAATTGTAGACATTTTAAAAACGGCAAACTGGAAATCAGTCAAGAATTTCAGAAAGTTTTACTTAAGAAGTGTAGAAGGTTCATCTACAAATAGATTTCATACTTTTCAAAATTGTGTTTTGAGACAAAAGTTTTATTGTCATATAGAGTAAAACGTTTGTGGCATATTGACAGTTTACAGACACTTATGTATGTTATGTTCGCATTGGTTTTACTACGATCTTATGTGTCTAGTGTTTTACATGTAGTAGTATTATATGCATATATATATTATTCAGAAGAATTGACTTTGTCAGTCACATGATGGTAATGAATATATTTTGAGATTTGAATATATACTGATGGGCTTATGCCTTGAATAAAATGTTTTGTGGGGCTATATTTTGATTTATGTTGTCTTTTCTTTGAATATGCCAGTATATGGAAACCCGTAGGCTAATGAAAATAATGGCCCCCCATCCAAGCATTTTGTGATGGATGGGGGGATTATTGGAATTGGCCGGAGGCCGGAAATATACTAGCATCCGCCCTATGTTGGTACCCTCCCTGTTTTACTTGTGTGATGACATACAGTTAGAAACATTATTCTAGTTTCTGAAGTCTGATGTAATTTTCCAAATATTTATCTTTGATTATGTCCTGTAAAAAACCATGCGTTTTTTGGTGAGATGGAGCTTGCTTGCGGTTTGGTTAAACAAGACAACATAAACTCCTTTAAAAGATGAGAATGCACGTGTAATACCGATTTATATAGTCTGTTGGTCAGGTGACAGGTCAGTTTTTGACCTTTAAAGAGCGTGTTTATGATAGTCGCTGAAGCGAATCATGCTAGTATATGGAAGGCCGTAGGCTAATGAAAATAATGGCCCCCCCATCCAAGCATTTTGTGATGGATGGGGGGCATTATTGGAAATGGCCGGAGGCCGGAAATATACTAGCACCCGCCCTATGTTGGTTCCCTCCCTGTTTGACTTGTGTGATGACATACATCCAAATACTTTTTGATTATGTCCTGTAGAAAACAATGCGTTTTTTGGTGAGCTGGAGTTTGCTTGCGGTTTGGTAAAACAAGACAACATAAACTACTTTAAAAGATGAGAATGCACGTGTTATACCGGTTTATATAGTCTGTTGGTCAGGTGACAGGTCAGTTTTTGACCTTTAAAGAGCGTGTTTATGATAGTCGCTGAAGCGAATCATGCTAGTATATTTCCGGCCTCCGGCCAATTCCAATAATGCCCCCCATCCATCACAAAATGCTTGGATGGGGGGGCCATTTTCTTAACAGGCACATCTTATAAAATTGACTGTTTAATATTATTTCAGACTGAAAATACATTTGCAAACCAACACAATAAGTGTGCAAGACTAATTGTATGCACAAGATGTGAATATTATAATTATCGCATAGCACACCATAACAAATATTCAACATAAAAGACTAGAAAGGACTTACCTTTCATCATTTTTATGTCCATTCCTTAAGAAACTATCAATCATGAAGTCAAATATGTAATTCCCCATAGCTTTATACAAATGACTTTGTACGCATTTCATTCAATGAAACATGTACATGAACGAGTACAAAGCTGCCTTAGGCAATAACATAATTCATAATTCAAAAGAATTTCAAATTGTCCCACTAAAAAAATTGAATACATGTTCAGCGGTCCAGACAATCACCGAAAAGCACTCAATTTCTCTCTCTATATATATATGAAAAATTTAGTTTCTAGTGTGTGTAAACAGGTTTATTTAGTTATAAATGGTTATATTTCATGCATATGTATACTACCTTTTGTTTATGATGATGTGTTAATGACCAAAGTTTGATATATCGGCAATATACCAACCGAAAAGCACTTCATATGAAGACCGAAAAGTACTCAATTTATCTCTATATATTTGAAACAAGAAATGTGTTTGTCAAAAACACAATGCCCCCTACTGCGCCACTTTGAATTAAAAAAAATATTTTTTGATTATATCCCTTTAAAATTATTACTTCCCTTGTGANCCCAAAAATAGAAAGTTGATGGAATAACATATTAATGTTAATGTGAAATCTGTTTGTGGATTGCACGTTTTCTACTGCGAAAAGTTTCAGGCCCATCGGCAGGAAATTTTATATTCGAATTGATTGGTCGCTAACCAAGGTCAGGCTAAGGTGTAAAGCTGGCGTATACAGCTACACCGAAAAAAGTCAATTGGACCCCATGGCACTGCAATTTAAGCACATTACAGCTTTGATTGCAACCAGATGGTGTCCAGATGTGTCTGGGAATGCTCTGTACATTCAGTGCCCAAGCATGGTGACAAACACCATATTGCCACTCCAAAATGTGGTCCCTTCAGGAACATATTGCAGCATTGTCACAACTGCTATTGTTATTCATGTGTTAAATAAGATTTTGTAATCAAAGGGCGCCCTTTTCGGGCAATTATATTCCTGGAATGGATTTCTGAACCCTCAAAAAGATTAGCTTGAATTCAATACTATTTACACTGTTCTTGGCACTATATTTTTATTCCCTTAGAATAACCTAAAATTGGAATGTACTGCATACAAATCCATCAACTGCATTTGTTTCTACCAGGTCGCTTAAAACCAATATGGATAAAATGAAACATTTGACAAAACATCTGGAGTTTGAATGACGAAAATTTTACTTGGTAACAATTCTTTTTATTATACAGAATGCCATGGAATTATTGGAACATGATTAAATAATATTTTATAAAATTTTATGAACATTCAATAAAAAAAAACATTGGATTAAATCTTAGTCCAAAATAAGGCCAATTTAAAGGTGATAATGAACTCAAGCGATATTGGTGTGCTGAGAATGTTCATCAATATAATCCATGCAAGTATCGAAGGTTTGTAGTTATTTGCTGCAAATTGCGTAATTTTTAGTTAACAAATAATAATGCGCTTCTGAACTAGTACAAAAGTAGGTCAATGTAAAAGTGAAAATCAGGTAAGGATGTTGTGGTTGAATTGATAATTAAAAAAAAAAGTCCATGCAGGTATCAAAGCTTTGTAGGAAGCATTTTTTTCTGACCTAAAACTTTAAAGTTGTCTTCTTTTTCCACCCAAGTAACCACTATACACGTTTGCATGATAATTTGATTTAAATTTCTCAAGATATTGTGACCAAAACCTTTGACATGTTGACCACAAAATAAATTGGCACCTTCCTTTCCTCTCAAGGAGTCATCCTACCAATTTGCTTGAGTGTAGAACAAAACATTCTCTAGATATCTCCCATTAACCCTTTGAGCGCTGGAACCAGATTTTGAAGGCCTTTGCAAACAGTTTGGATCCAGATGAGACGCCACAGAACGTGGCGTCTCATCAGGATCCAAACTGTTTGCTATTCTGATAAGTGNAACCCTTTGAGCGCTGGAACCGGATTTTGAAGGCCTTTGCAAACAGTTTGGATCCAGATGAGACGCCACAGAACGTGGCGTCTCATCAGGATCCAAACTGTTTGCTATTCTGATAAGTGGTCTTTGAAAAAAAGTGAAGAAAATGTTGATTTTAGAAATTCAGCAGACGACATTTTAGCAGACGACAAATTTCCCAGCATGCAAAGGGTTAAATAATGGTCTACAGAATGACATACTGACCAACCAAACTACCACTACCACGCTAGTGACCAACCGACCTACAGACAGGTGGGAAGCAATATACCCATGGTTCCTTGAAAGCTTTATTAAACAAGAACTTCCGCGAGTTGGATGTGTTGCCTGATGGTAATGGGTTAACCAAGAAATTGGCCCATTTCAATAAGTCTAAGTCCAAAATAAGGTCAAGGTCAAAATGAGGTTGGGTGATGCTGGTGTGTGCAGGGTGATGAGAGACAACATCCATGCAAGTATCAAAGCTCTGAAGCAAGCGGTATTGATGTCAGACGAAACGGTCAAAACGGGTTAACCAAGATTTTCGTACGGACAGATGGACAGCACAAACACTATATGCCTCCAGCATCTTAGATGACGGGTCATAAGAAAAATCTATCAAAAAATAATAATTTTTAAAGAAAAGCTCAAGACATAGTAGTTATGAACCTTTTTTTGGGGTCGCCGTCGTAGATTTCAAAATCTGAATGAGGACCCTAAGTTCAAGGTCAATGTCACAGGGGTCAAAACTTGTATGCGCATGGAAAGGTCTTGTCAAGATACACATGCGTACCAAATATGAAAGCAATATCTGAAGGGACACAGACGTTATGAGCTTTTTTTGAATCGCGGTCGCAGATTTTGAAACCTGAAGGCGGACCCCAAGTTAAAAAATTTCACGCGCATGGAAAGGTGTTGTCCAGATACACATGCATACCAAATATGAAAGCAATATCTTAAGGGACACAGTAGTTATGAGCCTTTTTCGAATCACGGTCGCAGATTTCAAAACCTGAACGATGACCTCAAGTTTAAGGTCACAGGGGTCAAAAATTTTATGCGCATGGAAAGGTGTTGTCCAGTTACACATGCATACCAAATATGAAAGCAATATCTGAAGGGACACAGTAGTTATGAGCCTTTTTCTAATCGCGGTCGCTGATTTCGAAACCTGAACGCTGACCTGAAGTTTAAGGTCACAGGGGTAAAAAATTGTATGTGCATGCAAAGGTGTTGTCCAGATACACATGCATACTAAATATGAAAGCAATATCTGACGTGACACAGAAGTTATAAACCTTTTTCGAAAAGTGTGACGCCGACGCCGCCGAAAAAGTAACACCTATATGTCCCCTGACCATATAGTCAGGGGACACAATAAAAACCTTGTTAACACTCTAGAAGTCACATTTATTGTCGGACCCTCATGAAACTTGGTCAGAAAAATTGTTCCAATGATTACTCAGCCAAGTTTAAAATAGGCTAACATTGGGTCAAAAACTAGTCCACTAGATTAAATGAAAGAAAAATGTTGTGAACATTAGAAGTCACATTATTGTGAAAAATCTTCATAAAACTTATTCAGAACATTTGTTCTAATGATTTCTCCACAGACTGAGGCATGCTTTTTTAACCCTTTGAGCGCTGGAACCGGATTTTGAAGGCCTTTGCAAACAGTTTGGATCCAGATGAGACGCACAGAACGTGGCGTCTCATCAGGATCCAAACTGTTTGCTATTCTGATAGTATTCTTTGAAAAAAAATCAAAGAAAATGCTAATTTTAGAAATTAAGCAGACAACATTTTAGCAGACGACAAATTTCCCAGCATGCAAAGGGTTAACAACATGGTAACCATGAGGCAAGGCTGTTTTCCTTATGTAGCTATAGCTATAGTAAAACTATTTGAACACTTTTGAAATCACATTGTTTAACCAGTCATCATGCTCAGAACATTACTAAATTGTTTTTAAAGTTATCTGGGCTGAGTTCGAAAATGATTATGGTTTGTTCAAAAACATGGCTGCCAGGCACAGTTCTCCTTATAAGTCTTATGCCGACCTGGTACACATTAACAGTTTAGAACAGTTTAGTTCCTTGGGATCTCAGGTGAGCACCATAGGACCTTTGGTCCTCTTGTTATAGGATTATTATTGCTCTTAAGCATATTTTTAGTGCAAATGACTGCAAAAATAAGAGTATGTATAATTTTAGAGCAGCCACAAATAGGCCCACGTTTAAGGTTAAACATTTTGTATGCAAAGTACATTATTGACTTTTGACAGGACGACCATCGTTCATATAAATGCATACGCAGGCTGACTAATTGTGTTCAAACAGAACAGCAAAAACAGTGAGATAGCAAAAGGAAAACAAAAATAAAATACAAAGAAGAACATGTGAGACTGGTTTCAACAACAGAACACCATACTGGGCATCTGCAGGGTCTGTTCTTGTGAACCAGTCTTCCAGAGCTGAAAGGTATTTCCATAATGAGCAGGGACTGAGGTAACCAGACTGATTGGGGGCTATGCTAGACTGCGTCATGGACGCCTGTCAATTACTTTGATACTTCAATACAGAGTCCACTGAACACCATGTGCATACCCCACAGTTCAGTCTGCAAATAGCAAGGTTAATCACCACTAATGACTGATTACACTTTCATGTCTGCTACATTATATATAGAGTGCTCTTCTATGATGGAGGAAAAAAAAACAACAGGAACGCAGAGTCATCCGAGGAAGCATGGCTCTTAGAAAGACAGGCAATAAAACAGCCAGTCATACAAGTAAACACATGTTTGTACATATTTCACATCTGGTAGGATGTGTTTTACCAATTAGATGTGTTGTATTGCAATCCAGAGGAAAGAAATGAAATATATCGGAGCTCTTTTAGCCTGAATCTTTGGTCATGTGAACGATCATGCAGATTCAAGGCAGACATGGTGGCGCCAGGGATTATAGTTAAAACACTTGCATGCCGGCAGAACTAAGAACAAGAGCTCCGACACTTCATGATATAGAAAACATGTGTTGCTAGTTGATAAAACAGGAACTGTTGTTATTTAGCAAATGGGGGATATCGAGGAAATAACAGATGTAGCCGGAATATTTACCATTTTCTCCATGATTGTAATACATAGCTATGCTGCAAAATTATTCAACATCAGATGGAGATAAATCAAGCAGGGAGATGATGTAGGCTAAATGGCTACTAGAGTATTATTGAAGATAAATCTTCATAGTTATGTCAGACTTGGCATCCGTATTTACATGAATTCCTTTATTGATGCCCATTTATGTATTTACATGAATTCCTATATAGATGCCCTTTTACGTCTCTTTTTTAAATCCTATGTAGATGCCATTTTACGTATTTAAATGAATTTCTAATACATGCCCTTTTACATATCTACATGAATTCCTATATATATCTATATGTTTGTTTTTTAATTTAACATGTCAATTGACCTTCTGTGATGCGTTATAACTCTTAAGAAAAACAGTGTCAAACTACGTCATTTGGTGCGCTATGACTCTTCAAGAAACCCCCCCAGCTATAGTCATTTATAAAGATATATTTTTTATTGTTTTATAACTGTCCCACATAGATAGTAAACACCCATCTCGAACGATTCCCCAATACATCCGTATCAACCCGACTCTATTACTGCATACTTACTACTTTTCAAGTTTCTATTCATAACCCAATAATCCTGTTTATTCCATATTTAACAAGAAATGTGTCCACAGGACACGGATGCCCCCAACTGTAACTTTGTCACTACATAAAAGTATAACTGTGTAAATGTTTTTGAGAAATACAGCGCCTACATTTTATTGAACTATTAGTTTGCTGCATAACAGGTGTTCAATATTTAAATTTTGTTGTTTGTTACATATGTCATCTGCTGCAGTTTGGTGAAGATCGGATGAAAACACTTTCTGGTAAATATTGACAATGAAAGTGCTCAATAATTTCTTTAACACATACATTGCCATTTTTCTAAAGTCTCAAATAAATTTCGGCATCAGTGACTATTTATAGATTTGATGAAATATTGCCGCTGAACATGAGTAAATCCCCTGATGTGATGTGTGCTTGTTTATACAACGCTCAATACACCCACTCTTTCCATGCAAATGACACGATGTTGTACATGCTGCATAATTTTCGCGCCTTTATTGAGACAAAGGGTCAACACAAAATAAATTGACACTGCTTATTTAAAGCAAGAATATGTTAACATCGCGTTAATATTTACATTCAGAAGTGTGTTTCGGATTACAAATGGTTAATGTCAACATTCGGGAGTGGGTTACGGATTACAAATTTAATTATGATCATTTGAGATAACAACAAAACATTAACAGTTGCGTAATGAATTCAACAATAATTTGTTTAAACACTTTACGATTCGAATAAATGTTTTGACAGAATGATGCATGTAATGCACGATTTCCATGAGGATTACAGCTGGTTGCCATTATCAGTCTTCTAAGTAACTGGCCAAGATTTCTGTGACAATTACATGTACGTCACGGGTCTTCTGCATGATTTAACTGCAGGTATTGTCTGCCTACAAGTGCTGTCTCTCATACAAAGCCCTCGCTCATTGGCCAATATTGATTTTCAAGTTTTACGATGCTCCGCCTTTAGTCGGGCTTTAGTTGGATAAAGTGGCAAAGGACTCTTAAATCAGATTTCGAAATTTTTTAGGCGAAGTCGATATCGCTTTGATTTTAAGAATGGCTAGCTGCAGTAACTGCCAAAATACACTGATCGGAAAATTTCAGGTGCCCCACAGACTCTGATTTCGAAATTCAAGCGCCCCGGTGAAGGACCTCTAAATGGCCTGTGGAAAGCACTGTATGCATTTAAAATTTAATATCAAAGGTGTGACTTTAAAGCCAAACATTTGGCAGGAAGGCATTCCATAGCCTTGGATAAAACAAGCTGCATGGTTGGCTACCCATCCATATCATTACAAACCTAATGAAACATGCAAGTCGGTTAACTCCAATCCATAAGAGATGCTGTAATAAAATATAGGGCCGTGTCATCCTTAATAAGGACAAGAGCACTGCATAGCGGGTGCCAACGCTCGGCTGTGGGTGCAGTTTTGAATCAATTAGAGTTTACAGTGACCCTGACCTTTGACCTAGGGACCCAAAAATGGGTGTGGCGTGTAGAACTCATCAAGGTGCATCTACATATGAAGTTTCAAAGTTGTAGGTGGAAGAACTTTGATTTTAGAGCCAATGTTAAGGTTTTCGGTCGAGCTGGCTATGACAATACCTCGGGTTTTCTTTGAAAACAGCTGAGCTAATAAAACCAATGTCATATCAATTGATATATATATATAAGAAGCACCGTTTTATTTGCGAAAAAAATGTTATAAGACATATCGTTACAAGAAGTGTAGTATACAGTACATCCAACTTCATAGGTGGTATTACTTTACACAACAGCCAATATGAAATATAACAAAAAAAGCAATATAAAACACATTGTATTCATGTCTTCCATTCTATCATTCTATCATAACATACAAACTTTCAAAAACAGGCAGGTGGAACCAATCACTGACAGCAAAACTGCCACCCAGTTTTCTCTTGCATTTAAGTACTGTTGACGCACCCTAGACAGACAAAATTAAAAACACAAGTTTACAATCATCATTCCAGACACTATATATATATTTGTAGGAGTGTAATATTTTCTTGGTCCAGAAACTAAAATACTGGATGTTTTTTATGGTTACATAATACTAATAGGAAGTGGAATTTGGGGGGTTACAGCCAGTTTGCTATTAAGCACATATGATGCAGGTCCTGGTGCATAAGATTTTAAAAATGCATTTCAAATGATAAGTTTTGGTATCAGTTTAAAGGTACATGTGTAAGTCACAGGGCCAAAGGCCTGATTTGTGCATTTCTTTGTATNCGGTCACACGTGCGAACATAAACTGCTTTTAATTTTTTACTCAGCGATGTTGGACTTCAGATGTGTGAACAACTATCCTTTGCCCTTACGCAGCGGGAAATAATGACGTAGTAGATTAAAGTCAATTAACAACCACATTAAACAATGCCGCCTTTTCGGTTTGACCGCGAACGTGAGACAATCGATATGATAACAGGACCCCTGTTAATTGATCGATTTTGACACGTAGCGTAGTCTGCCTATTCGGGTAGGCATTGTCATGGAGACGCTGCATATATACACAGATTCGAGGTGCAGTTAAGCCTAAGATAAGGTACATGTATATATGGATTTTTGTAAATTCCGGGACATTTGACAGATTTCCGTGACAGCGGGACAAGTTCTTCATTTCCGGGACTGTCCCGGACAATCCGGGACGTATGGCAGGTATGAGTTACATGAAAAAACCTCAGGAAATGACAGACCCAGCTCACAGTCACATCCTTTGTTAAACTTTGTTAAACAGATACGAACAAAGCAGGCAGATGTTTTGCTTTTATCCTGTTTTTAACTCTACTAATATTCTCATCACATGCATAGTTGTATATGTATATATTTAAGTCTTATGGGCTTAAGGTGTTATGTTTTTGCACCTTTTTTTATCACTGTTGATAGGTTTTTCCTGAGTGGATTGAGTAGCTCAGGTAACCTATCAATCTATTTCTGTTAAACCCCCAAGCATGGCCATAATGTATCAGTATTGAACATAACCATTATTATAAAAGAAGAAGAAAGAAGAAGAATGATGTACACTTTACCTCTAGTGTTACTTTAGATTTAGATTCCACTTCAAATCTAAGTTCGGATTCTTTCACCAACTGGAAATCTTCAACACCCTGCAATACACAAACCATTACATGGCATTATCTCAAAATACTCAATATGGAAAATGACAAACGTTTGATTGAAATGTCTAGTGATTGTTACTTTTTCACATCTTTGGGTTCTCTGTCTGCCACATTTGGAAACATAATTTCTTTAGAGAACTTGTTAAAGGGACTCGATTTAAGAATGAACTGTATTTATGTATGTAAAGACCAGAGGAATGGATTGGTAGCCTATGCAGGGACCTATAAGGCCTCTGTTTTGACACGTACTCCGCAATATTCCGAAATAATGGGTTGTCCGAATTTTATATCTATGGATACTTATTAGCAATTTCTCAAAAATCAATCGTCAAATTAAAAGACAAACAACAGTATATGTGTACCTGTTCTTTTTCTGTCATTATAAAACGTTTTTGTCGCACTTTTTAAGTATCGATATTGTATTTTGTTTACTTTACGACATGCAAACTAAATCTAAAAAAAAACAACCGAAACCGGTGTACGTGTAACTGAATAGCGGAAAGGACCCCTTTCTGCGGAAACGTCTTTCAGTGTTCGGAATGGGACTCGTATGTTTTACTAATTATTGAGATTTTCATAAAGAGTAGCCCGACAACATCAATCTATAAGCCGAGATTTTTTCGAAAAAAATCCGGCTAATAAATAAAATGAATACAACAATGTTTTACTTAATAAGTGTTCTATTTGTTTCCTCTTATTCTTAAATTTACTAAGTACAATGTAAATGGTTTTCACAGAGAATATGGGTTTTTCCGACTCCAAACTCATTCGCGATTTTACGTGCACTTTAATTCTAAGACAATTCCATTACCCGAATTTTCTCATTTAACGTTAACACTTTCCGTTTTGACATTTAAATTTCTGCATGTAAGCTTATGGAAATCTGACTCGAATATGGTAAATAGGGAAATAAATAAAACACGTTGATTGAAAACTAAATAAACAGGCCTGATAGGAAAATTTGCTTACACAAACTAATTAGCATAATTACAATAACATTTTTTTAATGAACGGATTTCGACAAATGTTACAGATTAACAGCTTATTTTTCACACCTCTCAAGAACACTGAAAATGTTTGTCGCGGCGGCGAATCGTTTCTGCAATAAAATCGGAGATCAAGTTTGTCACTTTACATCCCAGATTGTAAACTATTTAAACCATAGACTGTGCGTCAATACCTCACTGTATTATTCAACACAATAAACTGATACGCAGTCTGCATCAACACCGGTCAGAATAGGTCATCGAGACAAAGGGAAATGGCTGGTGTGAAAACAAAACAGAGGTGTAATGGTACATCTTATCGGCTTAGATAAACAATTAACACTGATTTGTCCCTGAACGGTCAACGGATTTACCACTTTTACCTTAGATAAACATTTAACACTGATTTGTCCCTGAACGGTCAACGGATTTACCACTTTTACCTCAAAGTGGTCGTCTATTTCAAGATTTGGACATCAAAATGCACGAAAATCAGTGGTCACTGGTCGCGTAAGACAAAAGTCGCTTAATACGATATCAAAATAGAGTGAAAATGTTCGGGGGGACTTCAAAATGGTCGCATAAGATAAAAGTCACTTAATTCAAGTGGTCGCAACCACAATATTGACTGTAATATTAATATATACATCATTCATAATGTATACATAACTATGAGGATGATCAAGAATTACCGGATACATAACTATGAGGATGATCAAGAATTACCGGATACATAACTATGAGGATGATCAAGAATTACCGGACTGTTGTGGCGTTTGGTTTATTGCTTAAAAATGGTCATTCATTATTTCATATGGCAACAAAACAATATTTACTGCAAAGCAAACAAAAAGTATGATGTTGGTTGCTATAGAAACCCATACCCATGTTAATGATTTAAAGTATGCTGTTGCCAATGGACATACTTATGTCAGAAAAGCATTTTTTGTCATTTGTAAGTTTTCCGACGTCATTCAAATTAGCAACCGTTAAACAATGCCAGTTATAGCGTTACTACTTTTTTTCTAAAAAGACAAGTTTACGTGCCTTTAATGCTTGCAGGCAGGATCTACTAATCTGTAACTAATCTTACTGATAATGGCAAATTATTACTACAAATAAAATGTACTTCGCATTAATTATTCCCTTCATAAAAGCCAATGAGAATCAATCCTCCCAATACTTCTGCAAACTCATTTCCCAGAGTAAAGGTCTGCCATAACAATCAGTCTTCCAACAGAAAATGACAATTCTGTCATTCCAGGTATGTAGAACATGTCAGGTGTTTTTAAGGAGTCCCACAGAATGGGGCATGGTGAAACCATCCATATGTTATCTCTCTTACAGTTGGCCTATGGATTCCACAGTCTCTGACACAAGAAGCTGGCGCCTTGATTTCCATAGACATTGCTGATTACTTATGCAGGTCTTTCTTACAAACAAAGATACCATTGATGAAATGTGTGATTGATTTTCAATAACAGGTAATAAAGGGGTTGAGAAATAGGTTCTCCTCATGGTTAAACCATTATCCCTTATATGTGGTAAACAAGTGAAAGAAAGAAATATGTCATCCTAATAACAGATATCAAACACAACTATTTTCTTTGCCTCAATGATAGTGTTCTAGCACATTAACTTGACAAATATGCAGATTGGTGTTAAAAGTTTTTGTCCCTGCTGATCTGAATATATTCAGGAAGGAAAAAAAGAGGGCCAAGATGGCATATACTTTGTGCATATGTTGGCTCAAACAGACTTGACACTAACCCTTTGCATGCTGGGAAATTTGTCGTCTGCTTAAATGTTGTCTGCTAAATTTCTAAAATTAGCATTTTCTTCATTTTTTTTTTTCAAAGAATACTATCAGAATAGCAAACAGTTTGGATCCTGATGAGACGCCACGTTTTGTGGCGTCTCATCTGGATCCAAACTGTTTGCAAAGGCCTTCAAAATCTGGTTCCAGCGCTCAAAGGATAAAGAAAGAAGGTTTGATGCAATCCCCTCTTTATTCTAATAAAAACACAATTGTTAATTATATAAAGACTAGGTAGGTTAAATGCTCATAAAATTGTATCACATTGACAACTATTATTACCTTCTTTGACATACACAACCATGTTAACATTTAACCATTATTATGTGCTTGTCCCTGATATCATTTTGTTAACTCATTGCATAATTTCTAAAATGAAAGACAAAACTTAGTCAAGATGTCCAACACAATAAACTTCAATTTTAATTTAACATGAGTGTGATAATTTTTGCAGGTTGAACGAAATATTTCTGAAATTCAGCGGGAAATTTGACATTTTACCAGGATATGTGCATATTGTCATTTTAATTCCTAGTCTGCAGAAACAAACGTGTGTAGTTCTGTAAAAGTTTATAGTACACTTAACCCTTTGAGCGCTGGAACCGGATTTTGAAGGCCTTTGCAAACAGTTTGGATCCAGATGAGACGCCACAGAACGTGGCGTCTCATCAGGATCCAAACGGTTTGCTATTCTGATAGTATTCTTTGAAAAAAAAACGAAGAAAATGCTAATTTTAGAAATTTAGCAGACAACATTTTAGTAGACGACAAATTTCCCAGCATGCAAAGGGTTAAAGCACATGCATTAAACCCTCTTTTCGCAAACTAAGGCTCACATCTGGGACATATTGCATCTCAGCAGGACGCTGCTAGGACAGGGACTATCCTGGCAAGACCGAGAACAAATGGCTTGTAAGAAACAATCACTACCGAGACTATCCTGGCAAGACCGAGAACAAATGGCTTGTAAGAAACAATCACTAACACCTCTGTCAGTATATATTTGTTTTCCAGAAGTTTTTAGGAATAAATAGATCATGATTACAATAATTCTTGATGTGAAGTATATCCAGAATGCGTAAAGCTTGTTCATTAAGACCGTAACTGACTTGTGAAGCTGTAAGCCTGTGAAAGTGTTGACAGACATGTTCATTTATCATGTTTATCATGCTGACATAATCCTGCAAGATTATTTATACGCCCAATGTCATCTCTTGTCATAAGACAGGTTTCAAATTCTCTGCAAAGGCATCTGTATGGAAGAAATAAGTTTTGTTTGATCTGTATTTCTTGAAAAATACTTGGGCAGGTAGGTATAACAGTAAATGCTAGATAAACAGATATTATCAGCAGAGAGCATTAAACCAATATCTTCAAATGTTTGTATGCTCTTTAACAAGGATATTAAATGATTAAAAATATAAACACTTCATAATCATGTTCAAAATATGGTGAACAAGAAATGTTTGTATATTAAATGCCCCCTCACTTGCAGCCAGATTGTCAATATGTGCAATCGGACTTGTTTAATATTTAATTCGTCTGTGACCTTGACCTTTGATCTATTGATCTTAGTATTGATCATCCTTCTTTTAAACTAAAGAGCATAATAATTTATACGCTCCTAAGTATTAACTATATATTGTTAGGCGACAATGTTCAAGTTACATTCTTTAGAAACTCAAATCCTGCTCTGTGTATCCTGCGAAAACAAACTGGTCTATGGGGGAAACAGGATTCATGAAACAAGCGCCTGTGACCTTGAACTTTGACCTGTGTCTTCCTTTCTTCAGCATACTAATACAGATGGTCCTGGGTCAAAGCATTCATATGGAAACTAATTTTATGATACAATACTATGTGACCTTGACCTTTGACCTCAAAATCTATAAAAATCTTCCTTTTTCCCAGAGTAACCACCATACCAATTAAGATAATGGTAGGTCAAAGGTTCTCTGGATATCGTGCCGAAATGAGTTTCATGGCATAACATCTGCTACCTTGACCTGTTGACGTCAAAATCAATAGGCATCTTCCTATCCTCCCAAGTACACACCAAACCAATTGTAGGTCATATTGTTATTGCTTTGCACAAGTGATTAAATTCCTATCCATCTTAAGTCCCCAAACCATGGTTTATTCTACAACAAACTATGATAGAACAAGGCTTGTCACCATAGGATGATATATGCCCCCTTTTTCCACATTTTTCTAAACCTAAACGCAAAGTGTTTTTCCACATTTTTCGAAACCTAAATGCAAAGTGTGATGGAATTTCAGACGGACAGTGCGATCACTAAATGCCCACCTTCGGGGGCATACAAATATTATTTCTTAATTAAGAGTTGCCATGATGTTTCAACCTGACAAACTGGAGATAAAACATCATGGGGTTTGAAACAGATTCACAGCATTGAGCCCACACAACCTTAGGTTTAAAACATTATGGGTTTGATACCAATTCATGGAATATTGCTGTGGAATTGCCACCACACTACCCCAGGTTACAACATGGGGCTTGAAACCTATTCAAGCAAGAAATGTTGACATGGAATTGCAAAAAAACACATCAAGTTTTAAAAACATTCTCAGGTGGGAATGTTGCACTATAGGCTCTGTCTTAGAATTAAAACCATTGGAAAGAATGTTCCTGGAATGATGCCATGAAACTGTGGAACTGCCACAACATGGAATAGGGACAAGAAGCAAGCCTTTGGCTCAAATCACACACCATGAATCTTTTGATTCTTTGACAGCGCAATCTGCAGCAGTTTCACAAATAATCTAATGCAATCACAAGTGTGAAGTCTACTAGGTCCTGGCGCCATAGTGTTGGGCCGGCACCTGGTTATGCAATCTCTCATGGGCACACATGTTTTATATCTTACACACTTGACATCTCTTAGATTTGTAAGTTCTCAACTGCTCTGATTTGCAAGGGCCTCTACAAAAAAATTGCTGTCATTTTTCCAGATCCTGTTTGCTGTATTTCTTGCTCAAGAGTCTCCAGCTTTAAAGAAGTCCATTAAGTCACCTTTGCATAATTTAGTATTTGTTAATGCAAATATATCACGGTGCCTTTACCACATGACTTTTTAAGATCTGTGTTGGGAGAATAAAGCGCGACCCATTTAACATTTTTAAGGATGTCTTTTTAAATATTTCAGCATTTTTAATGGGATAAAGTGGAGAGCCCGCTCATTCGTGAGAGTTTTCTATAGGTATCATGATTTTTGTAAAACAAATAAGTATTTTTTCAGTAAAGTGCAACCGCGCGTTTGTAATATGAAGTCCCTACACTGATCCAACATTTTTTCTAACCGTTCAAACGCGTGGTTGCACTTTATTGAAAAAATACTTGTTTGTTTAAAAAAATAATTACTAGATATTTTCCCGGAAGGAATGGTCTACAGAAGACCATACAAACCAAACTACCAAGCTAGAGACCAATCCACAAATGGACAGGTGTGAAGCAATATACCCATGCTTGTTTGAAGGATGGCATTATTAAATAAAAAGCTTCTGAACACTCCAGAAGTCACATGTATTTACCAATCCTCATGAAATAAGTCCAGAACGTTTGTTCCAATTATTACTCAGCCAAGTTTAAAGCTGATTCACATTGGGTTAAAAACTAGTTCAATAGGTTAAATTAAAGAAAAAGCTTGTGAATACCATAGAAGTCACATTTGTTTGTGCAATCTTCATGAAACTTGCTCAGAACATGTTGTTCTAATCATTTCTCCATGGGGTGAGAAATGGTTTTGGTTCATTAGTAAACATGGTCGACATGAGGGGAGGCAGTTTTCTTCATGTGGCTATAGTAAAATCATTTCAATACTCTAGATCCTCAGAACATTAAAAATGTTATCTGGGTTCAGTTTGCTCACAAACATGGCTGCTGGGTATTGGGACAGTTCCCTTTAAAAGTCTATTGTGAACCTGGTGAACACTTCCAGTGCAGAACAGTTTAGTTCTTTGGGATCTCAGGTGAGCACCAAAGAACCTCTGGTCCTTTTGTTATATGAGTATTATTGCTCTAGAGAATATTTGCAGCAAAGATGAGTGCAAAAAAAAATAATTTGGTTGCCATTTAAGGTTAAAGATTTTGAACTCCATGTTCATTATTCACTTTAAACAGAATGACCATTGTAAATATAAATGCGTGCAAAGCCTCACTAATTTTGTTCAAATAGTACTGCAAATACAGTGAGACAGCAAAAGGAAAACAAAAATAAAATACAAAGAAGAACATGTGAGACTGGTTTAATATGGCGTACCATTTGGGTCAAAAGTCAACAAGACCTACTAGGTTAAAGAAAAATGTACGTCGACGTACAATATGTACGTCGACGTACATTTTTTTGTACGTCGACGTACAAAATTGTACGTCGACGTACAATTTGTACGTCGACGTACAATATGTACGTCGACGTACAAAAAATGTACGTCGACGTACATATTGTACGTCGACGTACATATTGTACGTCGACGTACAATTTTTCTGAACAGCCAATCAAACCACTCGTCTCTTGAGCCGCTTTTCCTTCAGATTTATGCATTATAAATGTTTAAAATCTCTTTTTTAATTGAGGACAAAATGAATAAAAATATCAAAATTGAAAAAACAACAACAAACAAACAAAGAATTAAAAATACGTATCTACTTGACGGTATTTATTCTAAAATCGTTTTAAGTAATAAATATTATTAACTGCTGAGACCGGTGTAGCGTGAATTTTGTCAGATCGTGAAATAAACCGGAAATTTGACGATTCTCACAGTACCCCCGTGAGATTTCTCAGTTAAGTCGCCGTAAAAAAAAATGTTAGATCGATGAAAAATAATATTTCACGCATGGTTGTTTCAATTCAACTTAATTTCGCGTTTTAACACATTGCAGTTATTTTCGGACATCTTTTTTTCGGACGTTGAACGTAAACACGTTGCTCACAACGACAATATCAAAACAGTAGTTCTAACACCACGCACACATTTGAATTTTATATCTGAATATATATCGATGATGTACATGAATTGCATTGTAAATAAATATGGTAATGCATGATTTACAGTGTTGCGGTGTTTTAATTCAAAGATATAACATTGATTTAAGAACATATTTTCAGATTACATATACATTATTTAAGATAAAAAAATGTTAAAAACTGATTATAAAATCAAAGCAACAGATGTAAGGCGTCTTCTGATTGGCTAACACTCAAGGGTCGATAAAATTGTACGTCGACGTACAATTTTGTACGTCGACGTACAATTTTTGTACGTCGACGTACATATTGTACGTCGACGTACATTTTTCTTTTAACCTAGTAGGTCTTGTTGACTTTTGACCCAAATGGTACGCCATAGTTTAAAGAACAGAACACCATACTGGGCATCTGCAGAGTCTGTTCTTGTGAACCAGTCTACCAGAGCTGAAAGGTATTTCCATATAATGAGCAGGGACTGGGGTAACCAGACTGATTGGGGGCTATGCTAGACTGCCTCATGGACGCCTGTCAATTACTTTGATACTACAATACAGAGCCCACTGAACACCATGTGCATACCAAACAGTACATTCTGCAAATAGCAAGGTTAACCCTTTGCATGCTGGGAAATTTGTTGTCTGCTAAAATGTAATATGTTGAATTTCTAAAATAAGCATTTTCTTCGATTTTTTTTCTAAGACCACTATCAGAATAGCAAACAGTTTGGATCCTGATGAGACGCCACGTTATGTGGCGTCTCATCTGGATCCAAACTGTTTGCAAAGGCCTTCAAAATCCGGTTCCAGCGCTCAAAGGGTTAATCACCACTAGTGACTGATTACACTTTCATGTCTGCTACATAGAGTGCTCTTCTACGATGGAGGAAAAAAAACACAACAGAAACACAGAGTCATCCGAGGAAGCATGGCTTTTAGAAAGACAGGCAATAAAACAGCCAGTCATACAAGTAGACACATGTTTGTACATATTTCACATCTGGTAGGATGTGTTTTACCAATTAGATGTGTTGTATTGCAATCCAGAGGCAAGGAATGAAATGTATCAGAGCTCTTTTCGCATGAATCTTGGGTCATGTGAACGATCGTGCAGATTCATGGCAGACACAGTGGCGCCAGGGATTATAGTTAATAAAACACTTGCATGCCGGCAGTACTTAGAACAAGAGCTCCAACACTTCAGGATATAGAAAACATGTGTTAATAGTTGATAAAACAGGAACTGTTGCTATTTAGCAAATGGGGGATATCGAGGAAATAACAGATGTAGCTGAAATATCTACCATTTTGTCCGTGATTGTAATGCATAGCTATGCTGCAAAGTTAATTAACATCAGATGAAGATAAATCAAGCAGGGAGATGATGTAGGCTAAATGGCTACTAGAGCACTTTTGATGATAAATCTTCATAGTTATGTCAGACTTGGCATCTGTATCCGCAAATGTATCTACATAAACTTCTATATCAATGTCCTTTTACGTATCTACATGAATTCCTATATGGATACCTTTTTATGTATCTACATGAATTCCTATATTGATGCCTTTTTACGTATCTACATGAATTCTTATATGGATACCTTTTTACGTATCTACATGAATTCCTATATCGATGCCCTTTTACGTATCTACAAGAATTCTTATATCGATGCCCTTTTACGTATCTACATGAATTCCTATATCGATGCCCTTTTACGTATCTACATGAATTCCTATATGGATGCCCTTTTATGTCTCTACATGAATTCCTATATAGATGCCTTTTTACGTATCTACATGTATTCCTATATGGATGTCTATTTTTACGTATATACATGAACCCCTATATGGATGCCCTTTCACGTATCTACATGAATTTGGTTATGGATGCCCTTTAAAGTATTTACATGAATTCCTATATCGATGCTCTTTAAAGTATCTACATGAATTCTTATATTGATGTCCTTATCAATGTATACGCATTTACAATTCAGTATTATAGGTGTGACTTATAAGCCAGGCACTTGGCAGGAAGGCAATCGGTAGCCCTGGATACAGCAAGCTGCAGGGTTGGCTGCCCAGCCATATCAGAACAAACACTATAAGACATGCAAGTCATAACTCCAATCATTAAGACATGACGTAATAAAATATATGGCCATGTCACCCTTAATTTGGTAAAGAACTATTTCATATCAATTGAAATATATATTTTTTGCAAAAAACTTGCTATAAGACATATCGTAACAAGTGTAGTTTACACTTCATCCAACTTAATATGTGGTATTACTTAACACAACAACCAGTATGAAATATGACAAAAAAGATGCAATATAAAACACATTGTTTTCATGTCTTCAATTTAGGGATGGCAACAGTTATTCGGTTAATTGGTTATCCGTTTCTTAAGGAGGTTAACCATTTACAAAATAAATATTCGGTTACTCTTGCAGAAAACACAATTTTTGGTTGAACGCAATAAATGCTCAAATCAGTAGTTTTGTTTTACTTTATTTTACTGTATTCGCTAATCTGCTTATCTTATCGCAAATTATCGGCAATTACCACCACGTGATGCCCCCTGTGGATCAATAGCGATTAGAGTTGTAAACCATCGGGTGCAGCGGATTAATGAGCAGGCACACGAGCAATTGGCAACTCCTTTGCAGTGTGTTTAGCACTTTACATTCTATTGTGTTTCAATTATTCACATATTTTTAAATTTAAATTATAAACCGACCAATTAGGCTTGTCAATTAGCACATTTGACTGCCACATGTCATTTTATGTTATAAATATTACATCAACGTAAATATCCAGTATAAATTCGGTCAAACTTGTTAAGATATCACGTATTAAAAAAGTTGAGCGACAATCTATAATCATGCCTCTATCATCGGTAGCCTGGAAATTTTTCAAACGGGCTGCTGACAAGAAATCAGCTACATGCATACTTTGCCCAACGACACTGTCATTGCATGGGGGTACATCCAATCTCCGTAATCACATGAGATTTAAACACCCCGCTAAATTTCAATGTAATCTCCAGTAAAGCAGACATCACTGGACTGCTATGTAAGTGCTCCGAAAAAGATGACTGGCTCAGAAAGCGAGTCAATAACAAACGCTATCGTTGACATGTTGGTAAAGGACTATGTTCCTCTGTCCATAGTAGAGGCAAAGGGATTCCAGAAATTAATGAAGACTGCAACACCCAACTACAGCATGCCATCCAGGAACACCATCCGAGCACGCATCAACAAACGCTACGGGGATGAAAAGGCAAGTCTCGTAGAGAGACTTAAGAACGTCTCCGGAGCAGCGATCACAACTGACACGTGGACGTCAACGTCGTGTGAATGTTTCATCACCGTCACAGAACACCATATAACAGATGACTGGGAAATGGATGCCAACGTGCTGCTGACAAGAGCTATGCCGGAACGCCACACGGGGAAGAATCTAGCCAACAGACTCAAAGAGTGTGTGTCTGAATTTGAATTGACTGGCAAAATAAACGCGTGCATTCAGGACAATGCCCGCAACATGGAAGCTGCAGGTGACATATGTGAGGAATGAACTGACATTGGGTGTTTTGGACACACATTCCAACTGTGTATCAAACCTGTTTTTGACATACCGCAGGTATCCAAGACTGTTTCCAGATGCTGGAAACTAGTTGGGCATTGTAAGCACTCCACAACAGTCACCACAGAGTTTCGACGAAGACAGCCACTCCTCAATGTACCGCAGCATGAACTTGTACAGGATGTAAGCACACGTTGGAATTCAACGCAGGCTATGATGGAGAGATTGTATGAGCAGCGGCGCGTTATTATGGACATAATGCTGGACGAAAACGTCACCAAAAAGGCTGATACTGGTATGCTGTTTAAAGACGAGGAATGGGACACTATCCGTGAGTTGTCCGTGTTGCTTAAGAACTTTGCAGACACAACAACATACTTATGTGAAGAACGTATTGTGTCTTGCTCTGATAAATTATATGTTCTTTATTGAGCACTGTCCTGCCACCAACTGCAGACGAGAGCACCATGATCAAGAAGGCGAAGGAGTTATTACGTGAGCAGCTCATTATGAGGTTTCAGCCATACTCTCAGAAAACAGCCACCCCAATGTTAATTCTAGTGTCACTCCTCGACATCCGCCACTAATCACTTGGGTTCTTTGAAAGTGAAATGAAGCATGCAGCAATCGAGGCGCTAGAAAATCGTTTAGATGAACTCCCTCTCAAGACACACACAGAAAACAGTGCCGAATGTAAACCCACCCCAGCGAAACGCCGGAAGCTGGCATTCATGTTTGCCAACCCTGACAAGAAACAGACGGATGAGCTAAAGTCATACCTCCTTGAACCACAGGATGAAGAAGGCGACCCACTCGACTGGTGGAAAGCGAATGAAAATCGGTTCCCAAGAATAGCCCTTATCGCGAAGAAGATTCTTGCTGTTCCCGCTACATCCGTCCCATCTGAGTGTATCTTCTCAACGGCTGGCATACTGATCAGCAAGCTACGAAACAGGCTAGCCGCAGATCTCGTGGACCACATCATATTTTTGAACAAGAACGTTGTACCAGCACACAGTGACGAGTGTGAGGACATGTGAGCTATTCAGGTGGTAAAGGATTCATGTTGATCTGTTATATGGCTGTGGTTGTTTTTTTTTATCTGGAGCGTTGTTCGCAATACATGCATATTATTTTGGTGTATGCTTTCATATTCACTTTCATGCAATAAATTGTTATGATTAACATTCGAACATGTGAACTACGATTAATTATGCAGAATCAGATAAAAAAAAAAAAAAATCTTATTTATAACATGAACATTTTTTATTTTTTGTTGTTGTTGTTTGGTGTCGTTTTTTGCATTTACACATGATATGTCACAATTTACACATGCCGTGAAGTATGCTATTATGTTGACTACAAATGCTTGATAAAATCAATAAAGCTGGACACTGTGATTACACCCGATCACTGTTGTTTGAACAACTATTGCAAACTTAAACGCCCTAATAAGGACTTTGATATAACAGGCAGAGGTTTGAAAACCACTTTGCCCATTGCAAAATAAATTTAGGCTAATTGACAATTGTTATAAACAGCAAACTGTTAATGCAAGTAATTCTTAAAGGATAATGGGTGTTTATAAAACACAACATAATTCAAGTTCTGAACTAGCTTTTATTGATCAAGATGTAGAACAATAATTATGTGTAAATGACATGAAGCTAATATAACAAAAAAGAAATATCACCGTTCACCAACAAGCATGTTAAAAATTGTTTATAATGTTTATGTTTTTTTTAAATTTATTTATGTGGTACAAAGACAGTCGGTAAACCGGTTAACCGCTCGAATATTGAAACAGGTTAACTGGTTACGGCTTTGCTTAGGTTTGCCATCCCTACTTTCATTCTATCAACAAATATACAAACTTTAAAAAACGGGCAGCTCAAACCAATAACCTGTCAGCAAAACTGCCACCCAGTTTTCTCTTGATCTCATTTATGCCACGACTTTTATATTTCTTGGTTTACAAAACCGCTGACCCTAATTTTTGGAAAATGGGAAAAAAATAAAAGGAAAATCGTCTTTTTTATATATCTTTTATTCCCGACCGCACTGAAAAAGGAGCGAAACGAGAAAAAAACACAACAAATTTAAGACCAAAAAACTAGCAGATCGACCGAAAAATAGCCGCCATTTTACTATTGCGCAATCAATAATCCGGGTCATTGGAAAGCTTAACTTTGTATTCAACAATAGGCATTATGATACGGAGCATGGATTGCATAGCACAATATTTTCTGACAATTTTGTAATTTTCAAGCAACAAACTAACAGTCCTCGTGCATTTCATGTAAAACATGCGAAAATAAGAAATCATGTACATCATGTAATTCTTCCTCTGGGAAAGCATGGGCTTTTAATATTAATGATGATAAAAACTTGTAATGCTTAGTTTTAAAGTGGAAACTTTTTATGTAAATTATGCTGCATCTTAAAGGCTACAGTCGTTGAGATATGTCAGAATTATAATGGTCAAGTGGGGGTATTTTTTGTCACACTACACAGGCGTGAATGTGTATAATGGAGGCGCTAAAAATCTAGAACAAACTGGAAAACAACAAGAAGTTCCCTGTTCACACCTACCGTTACCCGGCTACCCGCGAAAAACGCGTTTACACCTACCTTTACCAGCTATTCGTTATGTGGTCAACAGCCCAATGTAAGCTTCCAATGTAGAAGTGCACAAACATAAACAAGGACATTTTTTGCTTATTCTATTTAAACATTTTATTTTTTGTAAAAATCTGTTCATATCTGCCGTAACTGACTCTCTTTTTTTTGTTCCGACAAAAGCCCCTTCAGTCTATAAGATTATAGGGTGTAGTTTTCTGAAATAAAAAATGGCGGCTTTTGTGTTTATTTAAGATTTCAAAATGATTTTTTCGCAATTTAGCAACCAGGATTGCGTTGTATCAATTTATTACAAGCACCAACTTTTTATTTTTAAACTTTGAGATAAAAAACTGCGCGGTATATGTGGTAAAATACGCCATGGAGTGATTAAAATTGCCTGATGTTTTTTCTATTGACATTTTATTAATTTTTTCGACCGCCCGATGGACCATTTTCAAAGATTTTTTTTGTAAACCAATATTAAAAAAGTCGTGGCCTTAAGTACTGTTGAGGCATCTTAGACAGACAATATTAACAACACAAGTTAACAATGAGCATTCCAGACATTGTTTTTGTATTAGTAAAATATTCTCTTGGTCGAGAAGTACTTAATATATACATCTTTCATAAAGTATACCTATGAGGGATGATCCAGAATAACCGGACTGGTGTGACATTTAGTTTATTGCTTTAAAATTATTTGTAATCTTTCATTATTTCATATGGGAACAAAACAATATTTACTGCAAAGCAAACAAAAAGTATGATGTTGGTTACTATAGAAAACCATACCCATGTCAGTGATTTTAAGTATGCAGTTTAGGCGCCAGTGGCCATACTTATATCAGAAAAGCATTTTGTCATTTTTGGATGTCATCAAATTCGCAACCGTTAAACAATGTGACCTAGGGCATTACTACTTCATTTCTAAAAAGGCAACTATAATCCAAGAGTAGATACATAAAACACGGACAGACAAATGCATGTTTTTGAGTGGCATAGAAAATTGAAGTAAGGCCTGCTGTCATTGGAAGAGGATAATTGAAAGGATCTGAAGAGGTCTATAGATGCAATGTTTCTCGATACTGTTAAGGACGTTGTTGATAAAGGTAGGCGAGTCACTATTAAAGACTTTTAAATACACTTCAACACCGTTATTTCGAAGTCGTCGGGACCGTTTAAAAATCTTCGGATTAACGATAATTCGAAATAAACATTTGACAGAAGACTTCTTTGATTCTGTAAAAACAAAACGTTGTGGAATTAACTTGGTTCGGTTACAGTCTACTATTAATAATTTTTTTACTTAAAAACGTTAACTTGTCAGATAGCAATAGATTTCTACTTGTAACAATCGGAGGAATAAAACGATTCTTTTTCTTCTTTTTATTTTTCTCTAATTACAGAACATATAAAATATAATGAATAGCACATATTATCAGAACATATAAATTATCATTCATGTAAATACATATGAATACATTTTCGGAAATGAATTAACATTTTTTAAATAAGACGCGATGTCTCTCTGAACACCAGCGTAAGCAGCACTAAACTGGACGCGTGTAACACATTTCTCCAATTTGTCAAGGAACCTAACGTGACACGTTTGTTTGTTACTAAAGAATGCAAAACTAACACGCTACGCGCAGACGACAAAGGTGTAATTATCAGCTTTTGACGCGCCACGCGAAGATGACAAAGGTGTGAAATTACGCCCAGTGTTTTGCAGTTTTGACTTCGGGTTAAAGACTGATACGAATTATAGTGTTTTGCAGTTTTGACTTCGGATTAAAGACTGATAATTAGGTGCGAATTATAGCGTTGGGACCGACAGAATCACTTCGAATTAACGATTTCTTCGGTTTAACGAAGTTCGGATTAACAATGAAATTTTACATTAAACAAAGAAGAACCAAAATCGGGACCCAAAAAATACTTCGAAATAACGATGACTTTGGATTATCGGTGTTCGAAATAACGGTGTTGAAGTGTAGTTACTTTTCATATAAAAATACTAAAATTAGTACTTAAAATTGTTGACAGTATTTATACTAAAAACAGAATTCAATTATAACTTTAATACGAAAAGTGTAATATCATTTTAACACATGTGCATGTTTTGTTTTTATTGCCAAAGGTAGTACGACCATATCTGGTGCATGCATACCAGAATAAACGCCCCCCCCCNCCCCCCCCCCCCTCTCCCCACCGCAAAGACATGATTGATAACATACTACACAATGTACACAATGACAATGCACTTTCCGCTATGGCTGAGACAACACATTGGATATTGGAATTTGATGAAGCAGATCAACCTGACCTAGCACCTGTTTCCTGTGGTCAAGTCTGTGTTGAAGGGCAAAAGGTTTGAGGCATTTGACAACCTGTCACTCGCTGTCCATAGGGTTGTGTCATAATTTTAGGAAGAGTGGTGCATTAACTTGTTTCAGCAGGGATTAGCATGTCATGAAAATGTATATTTTCAGCTGGTGACAACATGAAAAAGTATAGTCAACACAACAATATATTGACGTAATGTATTTGGTAGAGTGTCCCTGACTGTCAATTGGTGTTGTTTTGTAAGCGTGCATAGATTATTTTTTTGCATTACGTCTATGAAATGTTCAGCTTATGTAGATCAAAGTTTCAATACTTTTACTATATTATTTGAACACATGAATGCCTTGCTGTTCACAAATTACAATTTCAGTCTGGTTAATTCTTGACCATGCCTCGTTAATAATGTACATCATAACAAAGGTAATAACCTTAACATAATGATTATCAGTCACACAAAGTGCTTCAATTCCACCAAGATATAAAGTCAATATCCATATAATTTTGAAACAGAACAGATATATAGTCAATATCCATATAATATTGAAACAGAACAGATATATAGTCAATATCCATATAATATTGAAACAGAACTGTCCTTTTACAATTAAACCAAGAAAATACTATCACAAATAAGTATTAAATTTATTATAAAATGTATATTAGTCTTGCTCTGGGAAAATAAGGCTAAATGCATGTGCACAAAGTATTGTTCCAGATTAGCCTGTGCAGTCTACACAGGCTAATCAGGGACAACACTTTTTGCATAAACCGGATTTTTGTTACGAAGAGACTTCCATAGTTCAGGCAGTGTACTTCTTATCATGGCATTGTGATGTTGATTACTTGTTAAGGCGTAAGCTTTGAATGGACTTTTTTTCTCAGTACATGCACTAAGTTACTAATAAACTATACTATTATAAATAATTATATAAACATAAGCGAGACTCCTAGATAATGTTTTTAGGTTTCTGATTTGGTGAACAGTATGTGAGTTTAATGCTTGAAGGCAAAAATGACTAATTCATAACTCATCGAACTGATTAGGACAAATTCTTACTACAAATAAAATGTACTTCACATTTATAATTTTCTTTGTACAAACTAATGCGCATGAATCCTTCCATTACATCTGCAAACTCATTTCCCAGAGTAAAGGTCTGCCATAACAATCAGTCTTCCAACAGAAAATGACAATTCTGTGATTCCAGGTATGTAGAACATGTCAGGTGTTTTTAACAAGTCCCACAGAATAGGGCATGGTGAAACCATCCATATGTTATCTCTCTTACAGTTGGGCTATGGATTTTACAGTCTCTGACACAAGAAGCTGGCGCCTTCAGTTCCAAAGACATTGCTGATTATTTATGCAGGTCTTTCTTACAAACAAAGATACCATTGATGAAATGTGTGATTTATTTTCAATAACAGGTTATAAAGGGGTTGAGCAATTGGTTCTTCTCATGGTTTATTAATTTTTATCCCATATATGTGGTTACCAAGTGAAAGGAAGAAATATTTCATCCTAATAATAGATATTAAACGAAAATATTGTCTTTGCCTCAATGATAATGTTCTAGCACATTAACTTGACAAATATGCACATAGATGTTAAAAGTACTTGTCCTTGCTGAACTGAATATTTTCAGGAAGGAAAAAAGAACTAGAGGGCCAAGATGGCATATACCTTGTGAATATGTTAGCTCAACAAAACTTGACACTTAAAAAGTAGGTTTCATGCTTTATTTTAATAAAAACGCAATTATTAATTATATGAAGACTAGGTAGGTTAAATGCTCATAGAATTGTATCACATTGACAACCATTATCCCTTGATGCATCCCTGCATGACAATGGTACAGACCTCGCAAAACTGCAAAACCACCCTGACAGGGACAATCCTGGCAAGACCTAGACATATGGCATGTCTGAAACAATCACAAACACCTCTGTCAATATACACATGTTTTCCAAAGGTTTTTACAAATATTTAGTAGATCATGATGACAAGAATTCTTGATGTGAGGTATATCCAGACATTTTAAAGCTTGTTTATATAGACCACAACTGACTTGTGAAGCTGTACGCCTGTGACAGTGTTGATGGACATTGTCATTTATCATGATGACATAATCCTGCAAGATTATTAATATGCCCAATGTCATCTCATAGGACTCCAGGTCTCAAATTCTCAGCAAAGGCATCTGTTTGGACAAGAAATGTTATGTCTGATCTGTATTTCCTGGTAAATACTTGGGCAGGCAGATGTGTATACCAGTAAATTTAAGATCTACAGACATAATCAGCAGAGCACATTGTACCGAATTGTATGGAAACCAATTTAATGATTCAAGACTCTGTGACCTTGACCTCACAATCTATCTTCATTTTTCCCAGTGTAACCACCAAACCAATTTAGATAATGTTAGGTCAAAGCGTTCTCTGGATATTATGCACAAATGAGTTTCATGATACAAGCCCCTGTTACCTTGACAATTTAGCTGTTTATTCTAAAACAAACTATAATAGAAAAATTATTATTACGTTACTTTAGCATAAGCAATACTGATGACAATGAGATATAATATATTTCATTGCCAAATTAATTCCTATCCATCTATAGTTTCAATGATCTCACAAATCGTGTTCTTGTATCAAATTTATTTTGGTATATAAATTTCCCAGTACATCTAAGTCACTTCAGGAATAAAAATGTTGAAGACAATGAGGTATCAATTTCCAAGTACATTAACATTATTTTAGCATAAACAATGCTGATTAAAATGAGAAATAATAAACAGTCAATCTTGTATTTAGAGACCACTAAAGGGAGTAACCAAAAGTGGTCTCTTAATAAAATGGTCTTTAAATAAACAAGAGCTGTCACCATAGGATGACAAATGCCCCCTTTTTCCATTTTTTTGTTAACCTAAACGCAAAGTGTTTTTCCACATTTTTCGAAATCTAAACGCAAAGTGTGACGGAATTTCAGAATGACAGACGGACAGTGCGATCACTTTATGCCCACCTTCGGGGGCATAAAAACTTCATTTGGGAAGAATGCAGTAAGGTTTAAAACATTATTGGGTTTGATACCAATTCAAGGAATTTTGCTGTGGAATGGCAAAACAAATATCAAGTTTTAAAATATCCAGGTGGGAATGTTGCCATAGAATCTCAATCTTAAAATTGAAACCATTTCAAGGAATGATGCCATGGAACTGTGGAATTGCAGTAAAATGGAATGGCGACACAAAGCAAGTATTTGGCGGAAAACGCACACCATGAACCTGTTGATACTTTGACAGCGCAATCTGCAGCAGTTTCAAAAATAATCTACTGCAATCAAAAGTGTGAAGTCTACAAGGTCCTGGCGCCAAGGAGTCGGGCCGGCACCTGGTTATGCAATCTCTCAGGGGCACACTTGTTTTATATCTTACACACCTGACATCTCTTAGATTTGTAAGAGCTCAACTTCTCTGATTTACAAGGGCCTTTACAAAAAATGCTTTCATTTTTCCAGATCTCTGTTTGCTGTAGTCCTTGCTCAAGAGTCTCCAGCTTCAAAGAAGTCCATTAAGTCACCTTTGCATAATTTAGTATTTGTTGCTGCAAATATGTTGTTATGTAAGCTATTTTAATGAGCAGGCGTTTTTTAAACCAACATGAACCTGATTGAATATGTTTTTATGCCAAAGATACAACAAGAGCACCGCCTAGCGGGTGCAGACCGCTCATCTATACATGCATACCAAATATGAAGGTTATATCTCAAGGGACATAGAAGTTATGAGCATTTTTCGAAACCTAAACGCAGATTTTGAAACCTAAACGCAGACCCCTACTTCAAGGTCAAGGTCACAGGGGTCAAAGTTTCTGTGCGTATGGAAAGGCCTTGTCCATATTCACATGCATACCAAATATGAAGGTTATATCTCAAGGGGCATAGAAGTTATGAGCATTTTTCGAAACCTAAACACAGATTTTGAAACCTAAAC
>VMBQ01000958.1:0-214400 GCA_007657795.1 Dreissena rostriformis | reverse complement strand
AAAAAAAAAAAAAAAAAAAATATTGACGTCTCTGGTCAAATCTGTCAAAGCCTCGGTCATTTGACGTTTAACATTAATGTCTTAAATGAAGTTCCACTGTCATATGACATACTTTTTGTTTCAAAAACGGTTGTTTATTATGGCTATTAGAAGAGTTAAACGTTATGCTTCCAGAATATCATCAGTATCCATAGCATGAGAATATAACTAGCGAAATAATATATATCGATGTCTTCTTTTGTCCATCAGAATACCTGGATCATGTGCACTTGTCGGATTACCGGTTAACAAATTATACCCAATACCCAAAAACCTAAGTGGTGTTCTGGAAACGTCGGCTGAAGCAAAAACAATGCACTTATATTCTTTACTGACTTCAGATTTTTGTTTTCAAAGTCTTATTTTTCAAAACGTTATACAAAGGTCAATATAACTTATACCCAAGAGTCAACATTTGCCACAGATTAATCAAGAATAAGTCCAAACGTACGACACCTCTTATCAAGTTACTACATTGAATATTACATGTATGCTGTTGAATTTTATTACACATTTTAATTTAGTATTTTACTATAAAACACAAACAAATGAAACACGTTATACATAAACTACCTTTTAATACAGCTGGCGGTGGATAACCAAGACAAGTGGACAACATAACATTTGGTCCGTCTTTTATATATCCTATCTGCAAGCAAATATGTTTACAAATGTGTAAATTGTTTTTGTATCTACAATCTGTGGCTTAAAAAATGGATTCAGAGATAATACAACAAGAGCTTGTACAATTAATCATGTTTTGTCTGATATGTTTCATCATGAATTGTTCAACATCAATTAATATTCCTATTAAATAACAATATAATTCGAGTTGGTATTATTAGTTCATCGATAACGAATAATAAACCTTTTTTCACATTATACTTTCACATTTTAAAAGTGATAACCAGTCCGTTGTAAAGTACAACTAATTGTGTTTCATACCTCACCATTGAAGGTTACTGGCAATGAAGAGTTGCTGTCCGTACTGTCATTGGCCTGAGGTAGGCAGTCGCCGATGTGAATAAATCCAATTGAAAGTCCAGTTGTATTCGGATTGTCGAACACATCATCTTGGTTATTGTAGGAGCAGTAACATGCGTAGTCCGCTCCAACAGTCATTGGTAATCCGAATACAAATGCTGATACATGAACAAATAACACCGATTTGAGGAAAAGCATAATGCTATGTAAGTGTGTTGTCATTGCATTACATAAATGGTGTTTGACATCTCGCAAGCAAAGCAGTGCTGTTCTATTAAGGTAATTGTCACACGTTTATATGAGCTTAGATAAGACGCTTTTAGACATTTTGGTCAAGGATGTTAACGTACGTGCCTTTTTTACGAGAACCATTTCAAAACAAGATAAGCTAAAGTACAGGCATTAGAAGTATTTCTCATAATTATTGTTCATTACATGTGACTAACAAATGCAGTGACTGCTATGGTATCAATATTTCCTTGACCGATTACAGTTACGTGTACATAAAACAAGTTTGAATTTGATATTCGGCTCATGGAAACCAGCGTAAACTTCTTATTTGGTGCTTAAAAGGTTATATATGAAAACTTATTACATAAAATAAGTAAAGTGTGTTTTTGATAATGGGATTGTTCGTATCACGTCTCATATCGAGTTGCTCCGTGACAGTTATCACCAAAATTTGGTTGCTGAACTGGGTTTCCCTTTGTTTTGTAATGCTTGACTCATTATAGCGATTTGTGAAAGACAATATAAGCATCGCAACGAATTAATTTATTACTTCATAACAAACAAATATCAAGTATGTTCTGTTCATTAAAATCATATAGTATTTCTACACTTGGCTGAATACGTGTCGTTAAGCTATGCGAACGTTTACCTGTTTTATGGTCCAATTTAATCCTCAAATATATTTTTCTTTAAAGTGATAAAACTTATCTCGTCTACAGTTGTTCACCGTATGCATCTATTCGAGAAGCATTTTGATGTAAATTATTACAAACTTAACTTGCGATACATTTGAAACAGTTAAATCATTGAAGTAAGAATCGTAAGATATTCAAAGGTTGCTGAATTTGATACATGGTTGCTTCGTTAATAAAAGTAAATAATGAAAAATAATCCAATCAAATATTTGAACACACTTCTTTTTTTATATATTATTGTCCAAAAATTGAATGGCATACAAATCAGTATTGTTCGACTGCACCCATTCGAAGTGATACAATTGTATTTATTTGAAAATGTGTATATAACTGTTTAATGACCGCATAAAACTGGGGTTGAAAACATGTATTTTCAATCACAATTTTAAGTGTGCAGTTTACCGATTTAAATACATCTTACTAAACATGGCTTATCCTTTATTTCACACACGGATACACTTGCTACGAGTTTGCATTTTTACATAAAACTGACATGATTATTTATTTCAAATGTATATTGTTTGAACCCTAAACTGGATAAGTGTATTAATACAGTGTGGTATGTTAACGTTTGTTTCATTGTCTTTTTAAATAAAATGTCGTTTTTATTATGATTCTATATTTAGAAAAATTGGCAATAACACTATCGAACTGTTGTTATTGATTCAATGATTATTTTATATTAGTTTTTTATTTTATATTATATTTATGCGTTAAAGCATATAATTATTATTGATTATTAAATGGGAAAACATGTTGACACAAGTCAATGCTTTTATGATGCATCGAACCATGTTTTATCTTTATTACACCCCTTAATACATGTCGGTTTGCATGCTAATGTTGGCTATAAATACCCACGAGACAGTCAATAACGTTATTTGTTTTGTAAACGATGTATTGTAAATTCCAATGTTAAACGACATGTTAAACATGACGAATCTAACTTTTGTAAAATGCGCTAATGCATATCAATGAATCCAATGTTTTTAATGCATTTCATTATTGTTTAAGGGCGTTGCTTTGGTAATTGATATGTATTGCTGTTAATCATGAAGCTGACCGATCACCGCAACCGATCAACTGATATATCAGCGTGTGTCGTACACATACATACACTCATGTCGTAATTGTGTTCATGACCATAGTGATATTCCTTAATAATTATTTTGTATATATTGTCGCATAACGGATATAACACAGTGTACGTATATACTTAAATGTCATATCACATCTCAGTTAATGTCGAATTTGCACATTATTAGATGAGCTTGCTTTATGTTCACACTATGAAAATATAAATGTATGTGTGTTTCCGTAACACGAAAACGTCGCTTTAATTATAATGTATGTACATTAAAACTGAAACAGAAGGGACTTATGAGTCAAGAATGAAGTTATCTTGTATTGTGTTCTCCATTGAAAAAAAGCACAAAACAGTGAAAGTATAAATAAAATGGTAAGGTTGGTGGGGTGGGGGTTGATGTTGATATGGATATCAATTGAGCCGTGTCGTGAGAAAAAATACCTTATGCCGTATGCGGCAAGCGTAGTTCCTAACCAGCTTGCGCGTTATCGGGTCAGTAATTACCTGCTTATTGCATAAGACCCATTTTCCTACGATGCGGCTCGAATTTGGTTAAGATATTACGCATGCAAGTCAGTATTTAAATAGATAGATCTAAAAATTATAATAATGCAAACAATATGTAGATTAAAACGTGTTTGCCAACAAGTGTTGTATTTAAATTAGATACGTGAAATTGTATTTTTGAAATTGTGTATTGTTATACATGTATGAATGTCTAATATATTTGAGTAAAAGCAGTTGTAAAACACATTAATGAATGTAATTATTGAATAAGCTAACACAATACATACAATTACAAACAGTTGTACAATACGTATATAATTTCCGAATGAGTAACTGTTATAAGTTTAAGGACTCATACAAACCAATCAACGATAAATAACGTCCTCATTTGTTTGATGATCAAGTAGGGGAATGTTAGTCACTTCATGAGTTTACCTTTCATACGAATATAAACATGTTCTAATTAAAAATTTCTCGATGAACCCGTATTGTGTTCACTTATTATTTTATTATACTTTTCAAATCGAAAAGCATTTTCTTTCATGCTAACATGCACTTTCGAAAGCAATTATTTTCCATCGATGTGCTAAATATACTATGTTAGGCATTTTGCTGTGTGTTGCTATGGTTAATGATATACATGTACCCATACAGACGAAAACTACGCCATTTCTACTGAACTATTATGAGTATAGTTCTAATAAAATTGAACATATCATAAACCATTTTATGTCGATAAAATATTTCAATATGTATTAGACATTATACATTAGACTCTTCATGTCACAAATTAAATTAGAATATGCATTTAAAGTGCACTACTGCACTTAATAGTTTTGCTATAGATTGACATTTGGTTATACTTGCACTTGCACATTAATCATCACGTCTGATCTAGTAATTTTAGAGAACACGTGAACCGATCTGATTATTTAATAAATGTATGTTTATGGGATGATTACAAAGTTGAAATGTTTATAAACATTACCGATATTAAAACGCTCTTTGAATATTGTTGCCATATCATATGAATTTTTCACTTATATAGTCTGTATAAGTTCCATTAGGTTTATTTGATCTATCCATTATTAAAAGAGGTAAGAGTAATCGTTAATAATAATACGTACACCAAGCACTTTCCACTGACATGTAAAAGCGTTAGTTTGTTAATGAATATTAAACTTCATTTATAAAATTTATAAAATCTTCGTTTATTTTCCACTATGTTTTGCTTGTTTCATTAACCCGAAGTCATGTTTGTAGCGGAGGTTAATGACTCGTGAAATATGTAGGTTCCAATACTCGCAAGTAAATATCATACTCGAATTAATACAGTTTCCAATTTTAATACCGCTGTACAGTCTGAATATATCCTGTTTACCGAATAAAACTTTCTATTTAAACGTGTGTGGCTAAATTTAAATAAAATTTTATGAGTGAGTATAAAACTTTTATTTCAGAGTTATTAAGATCATCCATCAAAGTTAGTAAAATAACATCAAGCGAGCGTGCTAAAATTTGCTATTTTAGCAAACGTGGGTAAACGTGCCCGCTTTGTTTGTATTATCCGCATGCCCAAGCTGAATTGAACTACTTCAGACGCAAGCATAAGGAGCATTTTCATCAACAACAGCGCTAACTGTAGTGGTAGTACCGTAAAGTTTTAGAAGCAGCAGACAAAGTGGTTAAACCACGGATATGGTGGTTTTGCCATTGCGGTTTAAATCAGTGTTTTTTAAATAAAATTACCAGAAAGTTTATTTGTTACGAAGCGGGGAAATGCGAATTCTTTAATATTACAGCAACATTTACATAAACCAAACGACGTTTAAGTTGGATGCCTTAGGCGTACTTACTTTGCAGTCCTTAAAGTGATTTGCCATACATTGTATGACGATTTTTTTTTACTTCGCGTCCATAACACATCAGAGCTTGCGTTTATGGTGTGAGTGTATTTGCTATAAACGATATCAACGCGAAGATCATGATATATGACGGACTTTACACAAAGTATTTGGCTTTGAGAACTTTGATTTGAAAAAGAGTTGACATATGATTGTTCACAAAATGCTAATATAGTTGCTGGATAAAAAAACAAAGCAGGTGTTTTATTTAGGAATATATAAAACGTTGTTCATAAAACAATACTATTGTCCAGCGCAGCGGTTAGTATATATTATATAGTTATTTATGTATTTTGAGCACCATGTATTAGTTGGGCAAGTCACTTGCTGTCTTTGAGAATGTAGTCGATTAAATCCCAATTTATTTCATGACAGAACGCCAGTGATGTTTTCCGTTCACTGTATGACTGGCTTGTTAGAATTTGTTTATTCTGCATTTTATAATAGGACATTTACGAATCCCAATTAGCAGTTCAACTAGAAAGAAAACTTGACGTTATATATAAAACTCTGGGGGGTTTATCTGAATTGTTATTATTATTGGGTGTCTATCAACTTACATGTACGTATTGCTTTTCTGTGGTTTAATTGATGCAAAAGAACCAAAAAACGGTAATGTAGTTTGTCACAAGTGTTTAATGATCCATGATTGTTAAAATAGGCATGCTAGGATATATGTACAACAGTACGGCTACAATTCACGCATGATTTCGATCAAACAAACGTCTCGTTATAGTTACCGGTAATCCAATATCAAGAACATTGAAACCGCAAATTAATGTAAAGGTTTTGTTACTGTTAATATATCTGTTAAGAGACATATTAAAATGTCGAGGTATTCTCAATAGTAGCATTGCAATATATCGGAATACAAAAGATGATTGATATTAGTTTTTAAGTATGCGTCTATTATAGTCTATAGACAAATGATATGCGGAAACATTGACATGCTCAAGTTGGCAAATATTTCAGTTAAACGCAAAGCACTCAGATGTATCTCAAAGACAGTTATATATATGCCAACATTATTTAATTAAGCGATGCATGTTTTACTGTTCGCCTTGGGTTTATTACGTTCATTTTACGATCAATCTCCATTAACTGTATACACCATATAACATCTGTTGTGTCAACTGTCGCAGGCTACAGCAGTTCACTCGTGAAATATATGGACAGTGTTATACTTCGGGCGTACGTTTATGTAACGAATACCGCTGAGCTTTTAAAAGCAAATATATTCATTTAAAACATGAACGAAAAATAAGCTGAAGTTTGAATTCGTGTTATAAAGCTACTTTTTAGACAGAAACTTATATTTCTCAATTAACATTGAACGAATAACAATCTTTTGGATAAACATAACGACGGGTTTTAAAGGTATTATTAGGGTGTGTATTTTGTCAATAACATGGACATCCAATGCGCATTAAACACGTAAATGTGGATAAATATGTCGGATAGTCTAAATACAACAGATTCGTCGACTGAAAAGTTGGATTCTACTGTACAACTTATTAAAGCGATTGTTGTGGTGTTATTGGCAGTCGTAACATTCGTTGGAAATAGTCTGGTCATCATTGCCTATTATTTGGATCCACGTCTACACATTAGGAGTAATTATTTTCTTGTCAGTTTGGCGGTTGCTGATGCGTTGATAGGCCTTGCCACGATGCTTCTGTACAGCGTGTTCATGTTATTTGGTTACTGGCCGTTAGGAGCTGTGGTGTGTGATATTTGGTTGTGTCTGGATTACACTTTGACCAACGTATCGGCGGCCCACCTTCTCGCAATTTGTTGGGATAGATACCAGGCCGTCTCCAAGCCTATGGAATATTGGGCAAGGCGATCCACGAAGAAGGTTTGTATTATGATATCTATTGTCTGGGTTGTTCCGGTTTTGCTTTGGTCGCCGTGGATCATTTCTTGGCCATATATCGAAGGGCAAAGGACGGTTCCCGCAACAGACTGTAATGTTCAGTTTCATTTTACGTATCCAATCCTTACAATATGCACATCGCTGATATTATTTTATATACCAATAACTTTAATGATAATTTCGCACATGTGCATATATCGCATGATTGCATTACACAATAAACACTTAGCCACCCTTCTATCTAATGAAAGTCAGAGTTGCAATGAGCGTATTGAAAACATTGGAAGTATAAATCATAAAATAGAGGCATCAACATGTTCATATATATTAAAAACATGTTTAATTGGGAAATGTTCTAACCGACTTGGGGATGTTGATTGCGAAATTCCGACATCTGAAAATACAACAGGACGCTCCGCAGAAATCGCGACAGTGCATCGAAACATGATGTCATCAGATTCAAGCCAAGTCAATATAACGTCTGCCACAACTGAGACAATCAGTAATAGTCGAAGTTATACAACCAACATTGATGAACATGCAATTGTCTTGAACAAGGACCGCCTCCATTCTCGCCGAGAACGGACACAGAACCGCAAATTGGCCAAAGTTCTCAGTGCAATTCTCATTGCATATCTTATCACATGGACGCCATATCAAGTGATTGTCTTGCTCTTCCCTTTTTGTCCTACGTGTGTCAACGCCAACGCCTGGTTTATTGGTAAGCTGTGTAATGCACAAAACGACGTGTTATTGTTGCTATATATAAGTTAAATATGACACACATTATATGCATACAAATATATAATTGACTTGCTGCCAATAGGAACGTGAATATCATTAAAACGAAATATCATTCATATTCTGAAAGGAAATGTAATTTATTATGCCACTAGCGCACTTTTACATAGGAGACGCTGACATGATATTTTAAAGTGTTATCGGATACCCCATCCGATAACGCTTTTTCACGCTACAACGTTCTGTGTTAGTTTAGTCACGCCCACTCTGAGAACTACTTTTTTTAGCCGTGGAATGTCGCTTACATCGCTAAAATATAACAAACGTCACGATTCATATTTTATTCAAAACAGTAATAACGCAGCATTTATTTCAAGAAAACACAAATAATTTATTAAGATAATAATTTAAAAAAATATCAATCAAATAAGCAATAATCAATGGAAAAATACATACAACAAATACAAATTCGGGTCGCTACCATCATTTATACAGACGAACACAACCTGATTGAAAATTAAAAAAGTAATAAACATGTTAAACCAACAAAATTAGACTGAAAACGTTTTAAATTAAAAACATGTCAGATTTGCCAAATTTCCTCATTGATTAGGATTTTTCGAATGAATCTGAAATTCAACAGGTAATTTTTAATGTGACAGAAATGGACTCTAAAAACTTTCTGTCAGAATTCAATATCGACCCTTCTTTTTTCGAGTTATGGACATGCCAGCCTCTAATGTGGTCATTGAAAAGACAGAGGTTCAAATTCCAGTCGCAACTGAGCTCAAAGATATTGTGAAAGGCTTTGTTCAAATAAAACTAGAAGATATTGATAAATACAATGCCCAGCACAAAAACAAAAACNTTTCACAATTTTCAACAGTGCGCGACTCATTTTTCCACAATTTTGAATGAACAGTGCGCGACAGTAGGATAACTGGCACTGGTCGTTGGTTCATCAGTATGAGAATGGGTGTAAGAAATACCACAAATAATAAAACATGTGTATTTAAGCATGTATATTTAAACAAATAAACTTACCAACCACTCGGCCAGGACACATATGGTGCAGAAGCTGCGGGATTCAGGATGCTCTCCCAGGGATATTATGCAGATCAGGTCACACTAGCAGGCATCTTATGTAGGGATTTCCCAATTGTGAAGATCATATTAATAATTAACCTCAGCAATATATGTCTCCACACACAAAAATATGTTCATTTATTTTGTCAGTCAAACAACAATTAATCCATCATGTCATCCGGAAAGTCCCAAAACACGATGCAAAACCAAAGCATCTTTGTGTCGTCTCACACAGCTGGCAGCGTCGCTGAATATTGCACAAAAACAGCTTTCTTTAATATGAAGTTCCAGCGACTCGAAATCCACAAGCAGTCGCGTTCCCCACCCACTTTGACTTCGCACGTGAAGGGCTGTTTTTCGAGTAAACCGTTAACATCTCACAACTAAACGTATACTACGGAGATAAACAAGTTGAAAAATAAATCACTGTGACCAATTCCAATGTGCACATTTCGTTAAAATCACGTTCCATTTTGTAACTGTCTTTATTGTTTCAATTTTTCACACTACACATTCGCTTTGACTTTGAGTTTGAAAATAGCCGTACGTAAAAGTACATGTGCATGTCGATTGTGTTATTATAAAACATATTGTAAATGTATTTTTAGTGCAATCATTGTAATTTAAAGTATCGATTTCTCACTTCATTTTTTTTATTTTGTTAAATTATGTGCGTTTCAAAGTTATTGTTTGTTGTTTACTTGCGAACTATTTCTTACAAATATGCATTGCAGAATTTGCCCAAGTAGCGGATGTAATGAGGCCGCTTCATTTGCGAATTTTACTACCGTACATCAATAAAATTTAGCGGTTGTTTGTTTTTTGTTATTTTGTTTATATTTTCTTATTTGATTCAAATGTGGCATAATAAATAGAATATATGGTAGGTGACTTTTGAAATCATGTGATATCAGACTCGTCCGATATGGCGTGTGAAAAGGCTCGGCAAGCCTCGCCTTTTCCTACGCCATATCGGCCTCGTCTGATATCACATGATATCAAAAGTCACCAACCATATATTCTCTATATACCGGTTACTTTTTTGTTGAATGAATATCATTGAAATAAGATCAAATAACACACTTTGCATTCAGTGAAAATGTCTTCCGAATTTGTTTTGAGTTCTTTGTGTCAATGTTTTATTCAGTCTTGTTTAATCTCGAAGTGTCCATGCGATTGTATGAGTCTTACTATTATGTAATAAGTTGTGTTTTATCAAGGTCTATGGAAAGTATTATAACTATGATATATTAATAAGATCAGACATTGACATTTAAAACATATGTTTAACGATTTAATCTATGCATCTTGATTATGTTTGTCTTCTTTTCAGCCTTATGCTTATGCTACCTGAACTCCGCCATCAATCCGTTCATGTACGCGCTCTGCAACGTCAACTTCCGGCGGGCATACCGTAATATTCTTACCTGTCGTTGTCAAAAACCACTGAAAAAATGATCAATTAACCATTGTTACAGTGAAACAAAGGACAAATCATTTCAAACGTAAGGTGCGTGTTATGTTTTAAACCAAATTTGTTTTAAATTATGCTTGTTACTTCTGACTAGAAATGTTTGACGCGAACATTTAACACTTAAACATATACGCATTATGTTTAATAATATTGGTGATGTATTTATTTTGGAAAGTTCTGCGTTTGGTATCTAAAGTAATTAATGGGACTTGACATTCAAATTGTTTGTTGTGTTGTGTGTTTATGTTAAGTGGTGCTTTCGACTTTTAAACACATGTTATTTATGTAGGTTCATAAGCGTTAAGTAGACGTTTGTACGCTATTTTCATATTTCACTTTTAACTGTTTTGTGAGTAACTTTGTATTCTGGTGTTTTATATGGTATTTGTCCAAGTTAAAGAGAGTTTTTTCATTCTACATGGACGCTCATTACGAGTGAGTAAAAGTCTAAAATATATTTTGTGTTAAAATCATTTAATTCTTTGAGTTTTTCAAATGAATAACATGTTTTATTTCGAAAATCGTAAATATGTTCTACAAATTGTATACCTCTATTATGTCTATCTGTATATTATGTATATGTTGCAAATAGAACATTTGATTGTAACATTGTCTATGCGAATATTTCCATATTATTTGTTTTGAAATTGTATCTATTTTTGATGCGCTTTATGCTCTTTATGCGCTTTATGCTGTTTCAGACCAGGCTTCTAGAATTTGTTGCAAAATATTGACGGAAAGTATAGTGTTTCAACATTTGCTCGATTAATGTTGCATTTAAAAACAGTGTTTCCTCTTTGCGATTTAATCATCGAACTGTATTATGTTTTAATTCTAAATAGGTTATTGATAAAATGATAAGGTCAACTAGATTAAAATCAGTACAAAACACAATGTAAAAGGCTACATAACATTGAACTGTGCATAGCAGCGCCACGAACACGTTAATGTACAAGTGATACAACAGTCAGTGTGTGTAATAATGCCGCCGACTCTTATCGAGATTTTAAAATTAATGTAAATAGCTTCGTGATAACACAAAATGTTTTTCTTCTTATCAACACCATTACGAGTGACAGAGTCATTCAACTTTTTTCTACAACATTCGTCAAAATCGAAATAAAGCAAAAGATCTTCATTATGTGTTATCTAGAGACCAAGATTACGCTGATATTTCTATGCTACGGCACGGCAGAGATAAGCGGTTGCCTGTGGACAGTGTACGTATCACATACGCATATTGTATATGTTTACCTTTCATAACATTATACATTTCTATACATATGAAATGAATTTATTTGTAATAATCAGTGTGTTATAATAATTCATGGCTTCAGTAATGTTCAATACATTGTTTATCGTAATATCAATGTTTAACGTTGCATAAATATTGTTTAATATTGCTTATAAATACACGTAATTCATCTCCAGTTTGTAAAATGAAAATTATGTGTACTTAGTGTTGTTGCATGACTTTTTTGTGGGAATGTTAATTTCCTTATTGATAATGTGTGAACTAGTTAGTGAAAAATTCCTCTGTTTTTGGTGTCGAAACTTATGTGTTTTTTTTTCATAACTACCTTTTTACGACAAGTGGCACCTACAATTACCTGTATTTATATAATTGGTTCAATTAAAATTATAAATAATACTCCGGCTTTCGATACGTTTCTAAACACATATATACTATTATTGTATAATGTGTATATAATTATTTTGTTTTAATAATGTATAGGATGGTTGTTGATATCGATGTTATATACTTTGTTATGCTTTATTTTATAAAGGAATCTTGAATAAAATAGTTTGACAAATGGGTTACTGTGTTTAGTAAGAAACCAACAAAAGCTTAATTACCCGTATGATATATTTTCAGCAGTATATGACATACAATCATTTATTTTCATGTTATGCGTTCGGTGATATTTAACTAAAATGACATATTTATATCCATGAGTACAATCGTTTATTAACCCGATTTAGTTCACATTGTGTGACCCAATTTGAATCTTTAAGTGGCTTTAAATTTACACAAGTTATCTTGTTATAAACAGTCCACCGTTCGAACGTATTTGTTGAAGCTCTTATGTAAATAATGTTGTACAGTGAAATCTTAACTTATGATACGTGTACTCGAGTGTGTAGGTGTAACGATACTATAACAATACGTTCAATGGCATGCTCTTTCAACCGCTTTACTTAAATTAATTATAACACAAGGCATCATAATATTTTTATCATATATGCATGCAGCGTCAGGTTATTTTTTTCCAGCTACCTCAACGTGGTTATTCGTGTTTTTTCCGATTGTTACATGTCGAAGATATGCCCAACATATCGAATTAATCAATAATGCTTTATAAAGCAAGTTATCATTCATGAGTAAATGCAAGCCATAACACCTATATAGCATATAACATATTGTGCGATAATATAATTGCTTACATCGCACCATCGCCCATTAATTTGCGAATTGTCAACCCGTTGGATAAGAAAGCTTGTTGTCCTTTTGTTTAATCTTAACACTATGATGTTGGTGTTTTACCATATCGATGCGTAAATGTATTTGTGGTCACTATGCTTACAAGTTCATGCGTGTTTCTCTTCATGGTTATATCTTCAGTGAATTGTTTAATGTTCGTTCATTCTCATTCTGTTAATGGAAATATGATTTCCTTTCGCGTCAGATATATTATGTACATATTTTGATGCGGAAATTGGTTTGATCTCTATTAGTCAATACATTATGAAACCCTTACTTTTGCCTTTTACAAATGTGTTGTCATCATCGGAATACAAAAACATTAAACACACGCACAAATGCATCAATATGGTTTAATCTAGAGACGTGCAAGGCAAAGCATAGACATGGGGAATATTAATTGGTTTTAGAGCGGAAAAACATCATGTTTGGTACATATTTATTTATAAAAATAACATTGTACATTGAAATTAACTTCAAAGCATCTCATGTTACGCTAAAACTGCAATACATGATTACATATTTTAACTTAGCAATAGTTGGTCGCCAACCAGAGTAACAAAACTGTAACTTAAGGAAGCATAGTGAAATCAAACAAATCAATACAAGTACATGCATTAACTGCAGCTAGTCTTCTTAAAAGCTTTAAGACACAGCATAAGAGTGACAATATTTACATCATAAGGAACCCAAAATATTGGTTGTAAAATATATGTTAGTTGTGAACATGCTTTTTGTAATTATATAATCTTGGGATAACATCTGTAACAAAATTAAACCATCAATAGTTTATATGATTACAAGCAGTTATAAAATATGTTGATTAAATGTTTAATTTGTTAAACATAGAAGATCGGAAAAAATATGTGATTGATTGAATGTTAGGATGGTCGAAAAGACGTGTTCTTCGTACGTCCTCAAATTTAACCTTCTCTAAGTTGTTGTATGACCAACATACTTGTTGGGGAAGAATGAAGAAGTGTAAACCAATAATTAATAAACAATCTTTCCAAGTTGAAGATCGAAATAAATAAAACACAACAACAAAATAAACCAATCGAATGATACTGTATGTTTAAAAGCGTTATTAAAACGTAATGCTTTAATGTATGTGTATAGTTTATTTATTTTATTCACACAAACATTATACACATGTATTTTAAGCCTTTTCGAGAAAATGTGTGTCATACAATTTGATAATGATTGCAAGATTGTATTTTAATTCTGTTGGCACTCTTGCAATTATTTAACCAAATGTGGAGCGTCGTGAGAAAACCGGGCAAAATGCTTGTGCGTAAAGTGTCATCCCAGATTAGCCTGTGCAGTCCGCATAGGCTAATCAGGGACGACAATTTCCGCTTTTATGGAATTTTTCGTGTAAATGATGTCTCTTCTTAGCGAAAATCCAGTTTAGGCGGAAAGTGTCGTCACTGATTAGCCTGTGCGGACTGCATAGGCCAATCTGGGACGACACTTTACGCACATGCATTTTGCCCGGTTTTCTCACGACGCTCCACAAATGTAGGTTGGGACATGTGACTTTTACTCAGCCTTAAGTATGTATTTAATGGTGCACATTTATCGTTTAATAGTGATAATGTACTAGAAATCGGATTAATAAACATTGGTACTAGAAAAACAATTATTAAACACTGTATTTCACGTTAAAAAAAACTTTCAAAATGTGCAGTGTTATGTAACATGTTAGTGTTTAAATAAATCGGTAACCTATGCACATATAAACACGAAGGCTACACTCGTAGTGTTAGTGAAACGCAAAAGAAGTATGATGGACTTCACAATTGCAAATATACAACAAAAATATAGCGTACTACATCTATTTTGGTATTAAAATATAGCTTTTCAGTATCGGTTAATTTCCATGGTGAGGTTTGATAAAATATTGTCCACTAAAGTGAGTCATTAAATCAAATATCTGCATTATGTTTAAGTCATGCATCATCTGAAACGACACAATCACATTATGTATAAGATGCTCATATCTATATATACATTATTTAAAATACATTTTAAATAAAGCACGTAGCTTACAAAATGTCACGTGCACTGATATTGGTTTCAAGGGTGAATGATGCATATTGTGCGAAATAATAATTACTGATTATTTTACCCTGTTACTCTTGTTATCTGAGGACACATACACATATTGATTGTTGAATTCAGTCACAGAACGCTCTTGCCTATCGATTCTACATCAGAATATTAGAATCATGCCTAACCAATTTGACTACACCAAAAATAACTTCTTTCACTTTTGCATCCTATGTTTCATCGACAATAGACTTTCAAAAGGAATAAGTAACGATTCTTTGTCACTTATAGATTTGATAAAATAATTAGAAAATACCATATAAATCACTCGGTTGTTCTTTTCATTTATTGTTCATCCCTCATTAGACCTAAAAGACGTTTTGAAATAAAAAGTATTCTTCAAACATAAAATATGTGTTCTTGTATATGACAATTCTTTGGTACTTAATTGAAAACTTACAGTGTATATCGTCCCCCAAATACAGCAGTGTTATTCTAGGAAAAACGTATTACATGTATCTGCCGAGAAGAAGCCCAATATACATATAAGAGAATAGTTCTCGTTTGAGACGTAAACAAAACTTTATTAATCCGACTAATCATAAATTTAAACATGATTAACTTTGTGCAATGATATATACATGAACTGACGCTAGCAACTCCTCAGCCTTGCACATTGATCGATTATATGGCTATTTCTAATTTAATAAAATCGTTACTTTAATGATTTTTTTAACCAATTATGTTCATCAGTGATCACTACGGAATCTATATGTATATTGATAGCAAAAACTTAATCGATAACACTTACAAAATAATTTATACTTTCAAGACCATATCAATGAGAGCGAATCAATAGACAATCGCATACATCTTATAAACCTTTTCGCGGTTGGTCATAAGATCGTTTATCCTGATTTGTTGTTTCTGTGTTTATGTTCCGCACTGGGACCTTACAAGTTCTATTTGAGATAACGCATTTAAATTTGTTTCATCGGTTTCCACCGGTGTAGGGTATCCCATAATCAACAGATCAACCGACCAAACGCCCATGGATTTTGATGTGCTAAAAAGTGCAAGAACGGTATGCATATCATGCGTATTCGGGACATACCTTAAATCTTTTGGCTGTTAAATTCACATAAAGTGAAACTTCAGCTGTACAAGACAGGGTAAAACCCTTATTATGCAATACGGTCCTTTACTGATGGCAAGGAACTAATTGCAAAACAGTCAGGCACAAAACAAAAGCACTAGACAGTACACACAGCACATAAAAAATGAAAAAACATAACTAAAACTGGGGTGACCCCCAAAGAAAAATGGAGTTTCAGCTGGTGTGTAGGAGCTCCAGACCTCACACTTGACATAAATTAGTAAAACAATATGTAAGTGTTTATAAAAGTTAACATCCGCTTTGACCTGTAGGCTCTCAACTTGATAAGCAGAGGTGAATTGACAGTCGGTAACGAAGCACGAGAGTGAAGAAAGGCACTGACATATGACAAATGAACCATTGGATAAGGCTGAAGTGTGATGTGGTGTAAAAAAAGACAATATGCACTTGATAATATATGTGTTCTGTTGATGTAATCACTTATCATCTTATAGTTTAACCAGTTACAATTTAATATATTTTGTATTTGTCAAGCTTATATCTTGTTATAAATATTTTAGTTGTATACGAATGTTTTTAACTTCACAGCTATTAAACAAATACTACTATTTGACTTCCTTTCATCTTAAGACGGTTTATTTTATGATATATTGGAATAATAAAACTCAGAAGCATTTTCATGATTTAATTTATTGTTTACATCAGTAAGTCTTGCATTTGACCGATGTTTTTTAAATCAGAACAATCAAAATATAATTATTTTATCTTATGATGTCACAATTGTTAAGAACACGTTCTTTAAATTGTATTCGATATACTTTTGAGTCGACCCATGCAGACCAAATATATGGCACATCGGTGGAACATGCATTGCATCTGCGAAAATGTTCACATGTAAATATGATTTCGGTCTTTTTACAAAGAAAGACTATGAAGGTTAGAAGTTTTCATGTTTAGAGTATAATCTATTCTTCATCTAGCACTTCACTTTAAACGTTATACTAGTCGTATTGTTTGTTTGCTTGTTTATTTTTTGTTTTTGTTTGAGATCTAGATCTGAGTGGATTTAAGCTAACCGTTAGATTAAAGTAAAAAACAAATACTTAACACACATGCCTACTTGGGTATACGAGTACATCAACGCACTCCGAAAAAAACTTTTGGTATACGTGTATGTCATAGCACTCCGAAAACAACTTGTAAATATATTCTTCATTGTAATAAAGAACATACATTTTTGATATGTTATTTATTATACAAAGATTAGTGAGTATTTATTTATTATATATGTATTTAATATAATATATGTTATTCTTTCATTCTCTACAATCAATGTATACTACCTTGTGGTATTTGTTTAATAGATATATCTTCCATTTGTGATTGGGAAAATGTCCAATATATTCATATCCAAATGTGATTACAATATTTTCCGAACGCTTTTTTACATTGCATATTTCACTAGGGAAAGTCCTTTCTTAATTTGGCAATTATAGCGCAATTCTGAACAAATAGCATTACATTCGTAGTGCCGGTGATCAGCCCACAAAACACGCACAGGTCGCATGAAAGGGAACCGGCTGGAGGGCAACGCGCGTTATGACGCTGTGAACGTGAATAGATGTGATGCCACGAGGTTAGTATTTTTCAGTAGGATAGGTATGGACCTGTGATCTGGAGACTGTGTGTGTGAGCCTGTGACTGTGTGCGTTGCCCTGAGGATCAGCCTGTGATTGTAGACTTGTTTCCTAGGAGGATAATTTGCTTGTAGCCGACGACGAGTGAAAACGCGTGTTTCCTTCGAAGTGTGTATCGCCTAGGACGATTGGTGCCACCCTAAACAAGTTTCGATCGATGACCTGGTGAGTAGAATTAGTTAGTGTCCTTGCCAGTTGATATAAAAATTACCTTTTCAATAGAAAAAAAACTGGTCAAATTTTCCCCATACCAGGGCTTCCCGCAAACAGAGTGGGAAGCCTGTAGGCAGCTACTGCACTTTGCTGAGTAATCCATATGTATATCAACACGTGATACTTATAATAAATATAGTTCCTGTGAGTCTTATTAGCTGTTAATTACGTCTGCTTCGTGATTGATCATACTCATGGGAGTGTTAGTGTAAAAGCCAAGAAGGTACAATTTCCCGGTAAACTTTTAACCTAGAAATAAAATAGAAAGAAAACATAAGTGTTACAATTAATAGTTATTAAGACATCGACATTCTATTGGATAAAAATAAAGACTGATTTTATGGATATTATTTATGTGTGTAGTGTCAATACCATGGACATCCGTTGCTCATAAAACACATAAATTAATACAACAGATTCGTCGGCTGAAAAGTTGAATTCTACTGTACAACTCATTTAAGCGATTGTTGTGGTGTTATTGGCCGTCGTTATATTCGTTGGTAATAGTCTGGTCATCATTGCCTTTATTTGTATCCACGTCTACGCATTTTGAGTAATTATTTTCTTGTAAGTTTGGCGGTTACTGATACGTTGATAGGCCTTGTCACGATGCCTTTGTACAGCGTGTTCAAGTTATTTGGTTACTGGCCGTTAGGAGCTGTGGTGTGTGATATTTGTTGTGTCTGGATTACACTTTGACCAACGCATCGGCGGCGCACCTTCTCGCCATTTGTTGTGAAAGATACCAGGCCGTCTCCAGGCCTATAAAATATTGGACAGGGCGATCCCCAAAGAAGTATTTCGTTATGATATATATTGTCTGGGTTGTTCCGGTTTTGCTTTGGTCGCTGTGGATCATTTCTTGGCCATATATCGAAGGGACGGTTCCCGCATCAGACTGTTATGTCCAGTTTCAGTATACGTATTCTATTCTTACAATATGAACATCGGTGATCGCATTTATATACCGATGACGTTCATGATAGTTTCACACAAATGCATATATCGCAATATTGCATTACACAATACACACTTAGCTACCCTGCAATCTAATGAAAATCGGTATAGCAATGAGCGTATTGAAAACAATGGAAGTATAACATACCAAAGAGGGGCATCAACACGTTCATATATATTTAAAACATGTTTAATTTGGACATGTTCTATGCGATTTGGAGATGTTGATTGCGAAATTCCGACTTCTGAAAAAACACCTGGACGCTCCGCAGAAATCGTGACAGTGTATCAAGAAATGATGTCATCATAGTTAAGCCATTTCAATATAACGTCTGCCATAACTGAGACAATCAGTAATAGTCAAAGTAATACAACCAACATGGATGAAAATGCCATTGTCGTGAACAAGGACCGCCTCGTTTATCGCCGGAAACAGACACAGAACCGCAAATTGGCAAAAGTTCTCAGCGCCATTCTCATAACCTATCTTATCACGTGGACGCCATATCAAGTGCTCGTCCAGCTATGGCATTTTTGTCCTGCGTGTGTCAACGCCAACGCCTGGTCTATTGGTAAGCTGTGTTATGAACACAACGACGTGCTATTAATGCATTATATAAGCTTGATGTTACATACATTGTATGCTATACATATACGATTGTGGTGAGCCCTTTCTGCTCATAGGAATGCTAATATTATGAAAACGTAATAGTGTTCAGGTTGGTAAGAAAAGTAATATACCGGTTAATATTTGGTGGCCGTTTTGTCCCACGTGTGTAAACGACAACGTCTGGTATATTGGTAAGCTGTATAATGCAAAAAACGACGTGTTATTAGTGTTATATATATATATATATATAAATTAAATATAACACATATTGTATGCACATAAACACATATAATTGACTTGCTGCCAATAGGAATGTAAATATTATTTAAAGAAATATCGTTGAAGTTCTGGAAGAAAATTTAATATACCGGTTACTGTTTTTGTTAAATGAATATTATTGAAATAAGATCAAATAACACACTTAGCATTCAGTACAAATGTCTTCCGAATTAGTATTGAGTGTCATGTGTAAAGGTTAAATGCAGTCTAGATTAATCTCCAAGAGCCTATCCATTTTAAACATATGTTAAAAGTGTCAATGTATGCATCTTGCTTCTGCCTGTCTTCCTTTCAGCATTATGCTTATGCTACCTGAACTCCACCATCAATCCGTTCCTGTACGCGCTCTGCAACATCAACTTCCAGCGGGCTTACTGGAATATTCTCACATGTCGTTGTCGAAAACCGCTGAAATAACCGATCAATAAACTATTGTGAACGTGAAACAAAGGAGCAAGTATTCCACAGTAAGGTGCATGTTATGTTCCAAACCAAATTTGATTGAATCAAGAGAGTAACGTCTGACCAATAAATGTTGGACTTTATTCCCTTCCCAAACCATGTGTTTTGTAGAATCGGTACTTGCCGTTCAGAAATCGCACATAGTTTTGACTGTAAATATGTACACTTAGTTCTGAGTAAAGTATCTACAGTTATTGATGGGACTTGACACAATAGATGTCTGTTGTGTAGTGTGTTTGTGCTAAGTAGTGTCGACTTTTTAACACATAATATTTATGTAGATCTAGAGTTAAGTTGAAGTGTACACTATTTTGCATATATTTGTTCCAACTGTTCTGTGATCAACGAAGTATTCTTGTGTTGTTTGTGATATATATCCGAATTATAGTGATTGTTTCCATTCTACTGGGATGCTCTTTACAAGTAAGTAAAAATCTAAAATATACTTTGTGTTAATTTCGTTTATTCTTGGATTATTTCAAATTATTAAAATGTTGTATGTCGCAAATCGTGAATATGTTCTACAAATTGTATACCTATTGTATGCCTTTTTTTTTAAAGCATTTGATTGTAAAATTGTATAGGCCAATTTTTCCATATTATTTATTTTGAAATTGTATCTTTCTTTGCTGCGCTATATGCTGTTTTAGACCATGCTTCTAGAATTGGTTGCTTAACTATTTACCGCAATTTGAGTTTTTTAACATTTGCTCGATTTATGTTGCATTTAAAATCAATTTTTCCTTCGTGTGATGTAAGCATCCAACTATATTATTATATTATCTATGAATCTTTAGCGTGAAAGCGTAAATGAACTCCACTTTAATGCTAAAGATAATTCAATTCCGAGCATTTTTAAGCCGCCTTCTATTCGTCGTTACAAGTCTTCGGTGCACACGTCTATGAATATATTGTTTTCTAAACGTAGCCGTGAGCTTCGCTACAGAATGGTAGTTTATGTATTATAATAGCGTACAGTTCATTTTAATAAATATAATATGTGTTATATATTACCAAATCGTTCTTTACCCACAAATCCGACATGTCCAAACCTTATTATAAATACTTAGTAACAAAATGGAAATAACTCTCAGACTTATTCAATATTTGGTTGGAATGATACGTTTAGCCTGTTATTATTTTCACTTATATTACATGCATTACTGTTTCACCAATCTGCAAAACAAAGATATTGTAGTTTTTATAAAGGTCTTCATAAAGTTCTCCTTAATGATTTATTTAAACATGTCCACATGTAAATGTGGGGTTTGATTGCGTTGTGTGTGAAATCGCGAATATTATTCAATATATATTCATATAAATTAACTTAAGCTTTTCATTCACAGAAAAGTATTATGTTAGTATGCGTATCCACATTAATGTGTTTGAATACAATTGTCATTAAATTACACACATATGCTACGCTTTATACTTCTGTGTATGCACATTCCAAATTCAATAAACGCACGTTCGTGAGAAAAGTTAAGCGTGTATCAAGTCCATACACAAAGAATCAAACTGTTTAGGATGAATAATACAAAAGTAACATACGAGTAACTTATTTCACAGTGACACGATCAGACGAAGAACCAGCTGTGGTTTTCGGTATTCGGTAGATACCCGTTATATATTAACAGATATGTACGGATTGTAAAATACTGGTTTAAAATAACTAAAAGCGACAATATTATATTAAGATTCATAATGGAAGATGGTTTGGCTGACTTAAATGGAATTGGTTCGGAAAGGTGAGGGACTTACTATCTAAATACGGATTTAATTATGTGTGGTCTAATAACTCACAAATAAATGAGGCTAATGTTTTGTCTTTGTTCAAAGTTATCGACGAATATTTACAAGAGTGGACACGAGCTATTAATGATAATAGGGTACTAATTGTATATAAAGCATTACAAACAACATTCGCGTTTGAATCATACTTAGAGACGATTGTTTCAAGAAATTTAAGATCAGCGATTACGAAATTTTCGCATATGTGCACATAACCTGAGAATTCAGACTGGCAGGTATGAATGAGTGGAAAGAAATTTACGAATCTGCCAATTATGTTTCAACTATGAAGTTGAGGATGAATTCCACTTTTTGTTTAAATGTGCCAAATTTGTCCAAATAAGAGAAAACTACATAAAAGCGTACTATGGAGTTAGACCAAACATGTTTAAACTAACGCAGTTGTTAACTACACAAAATAAACGAGAAATGTTCAAGTTAGCAAAGTTTATTACAGAAACACTAAACATTCGCCAACTTGATACTCATATCATTGTATAATTGTGTTATATTTATAACTTGTATATGTATAACTTATACCCATTTTATAATTGTGTTATATGTGTAACTTGTATATGCATAACTTTAAACTAAATAGATTGTGACATTTTGTGAATTGCTGTATTTAACCATGTCTGTAGCTAGTATTTGCCTATATAGTTGCTGCATACACTATAAGCATATATATAATTAGATAGTGTGTGTGTTACAAACATGTTAACTGATTCGGATTCAAATTGTATTATTTTGTGTTCTTAAAAAATATTGTTTTATTCTATCGATTACAACGACACACAAAAACGGTTCCATATATAGCTTGAGACGCTTTTTACATGTGAGATAAAATGAGTTTGTTTTAATACCTGTAAAGTTCATCCATTACTGTTTTAGAAAATGTCTGCAAAAACGACTTACTATATTCATGTATTCATGTTTTTTGTTTAATCATTTTGTTTAACACTAGAAACTGTAAAGTTTATGTGTAATACAATTATGTTCTGTTCTGTTTTCGGTTTTAAGCTCCTTTTATCCGTCATGGTGTAAATGTGTATGAATATCTCGAATGTGTCTGAAATTAATAACAGCACATTGTAAGACATGTTATGTTTAACAGGTCATTTAGATATGTCAATTGTCATCATAGTAAATCATTAAAGTGAGTATGCACGATTTTGTCAAATATTTATGAATTTCTATAAAATGTGTAAAAAGCTTATTAAACAGATATTTCAATATAAATTAAAATAAAAGTTAAGAAGAACATGTGTCGAAAAATGCGAAATAAGCCAGATATTTAATTCTAAAATCGAAAATGTCTCTACAGTCGATTTCGCCAGCATGTATATCATGCGTGTACGATGTGAATCTAAATTAAGTTTAACGGATCATTTTAATTTGTTGCAACGATACCTATTCATTCGACATACAAACACTAACTCCGATCCTAATACAAAGACGAATGCTTCGGTTATTGTAGGAAAGTATGCACGAAATATCTTCGTCACAATCGGCTCGGGGCGCTAATTTGTCTTTGCTGCATTTTATGAAATTTATTTTCAATGTATTATTTTAATTGCCTTGTTTGTGTTATTGTAACATATTTTTATGAATATAAATCGTGCATACTCACTTTAACAAGAAGTGAAAATTAAAAGCAGTATATGTAATAGTACCGTTTATTCCCAAAATGCTAAGTATAACTATGTATAAATTGAAAAACATTTCAATGTCTGGAGGGGAGATAAGGCAGATAGTAACAGTAACTTTCCAAAATTTACTAGTTGTCGTGCTAAGTAATTTATTGAAGAAAAAAAGTATTTACAACTTATAGTTTGTACAGAAGAGTGAGGAACATTTAAGCAGTCTTATAATAACGTGCTTGTCGATAAATATGTTGCAAAACCGTCGGTGTTTAGGACTCACTGTCCAGCCGCCTAGCTGCCATGTTTTTCGTGGAACGGAAAAATCTTCAAACTCGACGGAGATATTATTAGAACAAATGTTCAGTGCATGTTCCATGATAATTAGACATACAGGTGATTTTTAGAGTTTTCACATGGTTTCACTATAGCAGTAAAAAGAACAATGCCCAACTTTCTGGTTGCAATGCTTTTCAACAGACAAGAACATTTTTTTTAAATCGGGCTTGATGTCGTAAGGAAAAATGTTCTGAGCATAGGTTATGCAAATAAGGCAATAACTGTGACTTACAGATTGTTCACAAGGTTTAAATGTCGCCATATAATACAACATGCCCAGCTCGCCTGCGGCCATCTTTCTCAAAGGACCGGAACCATTTCCGAACCCAGCCAAGATAGCAATGGGCTAAATATTCTCATCAGGATTCGTGAAGAATGGGCAATGTATGTGGCCTCTAGAGTGTTCACAAGGCAAATATTGACGATGGATGACGCACGGCAATGACGGCAAAAAGCTGCCACCAGAACACATGCCGATGCAGTTTTTTCAGAGGTTACCACGTTCTGGTTGTAGAAGTTTCAAGGTTCGGATTTTGAGTTTGTTATGATGACTTGTGCGTCTTCAACCGACGTTAAAATCAACCCCCTGATCACTGGAATAAAATTCGTCCCTTTAAACTCCGCGCAGTGTGCAGCTACGGCATATTGGCTTATTACCCTCACAGGCACCCAGCTATACTCCTGGGAGGAGAGGAGCAAGCGTGCGATTAATTTTTTGCTCATACAAATCCATTCCTCTAGGCTGGAGTTAAACCAAGGACCTTCCGATCCGTAAAACGGCATCCTACCAATAGACCACTGTTCAAACAAAAGACGACCACTGTTATTTTGTGTTTAAGATTGTTTTAAAATTGGCTTATGATTATTTATTTGTTTACCTGTGACGTGTTGGTATGATGTTCTTAGTATATTGTGTATTGCATCAACATTGGTCTTTAGTAATAGCATTGCTAAGTTATGAATGCTTAATGTATTACTATATTTAATATTTGACCTTGATCTTTTACTTAAGGTATACTACATTATGTCTGACCATGATTGTTGCTTTATACGTGCTGAAAATTTGCCAAGTACAGGGCGAGGGCGCGATGAAAGCAATTATGTTATTTCACGATATGCTATATATGTTTTACGCGGCCATTTTCACAATTTTACCAGAAGCGATTTTAAAAAATCCATTAAACTACCTTAATATCAAGTCTATGTATACTTCATCTTCCCTACCTGGTATTTATAATTTAACACGACCTACACATGTATCACTTGATATTTTACGGTGAATGATTTTACATCTTTTTAAAAGCATTACAAATACAATAACGAAGCGACGCCCGAATTCGACAATAAATTGTAACAGGTGACTTGCATTAAGGAATGAGTCATATAAAGCTTAATACATCAAGATTTGTTTAACTTGATATGTTTACGCGTATATTCGAAAAGTAAAAATCGGTAACAAAACACGAATAAAATGTTGTAGTTAGCTCGCCAAAATTAACCTGATACTGCATGAATATATTATGAAACTATTATGATGCATACAGTTCTACTTATTTCAAGGAAACCGGTTGAAAGGGAATGTCATTGAAAGTATTCTACATTATCGTAACAAGTACACGCGTGATTGCACGTAAATATTCCAGTATCTTAAGCTTAGATTTTACTGTTTACACCATTATTAACATAATAGCTTCAACAAATACTTTCAAACGGTGCATTGTTTATGACTAGATAACGTTTGTTAATTTAAAGTCACTTAAAGATTCAAATTGGGTCAAATACTGTGAATAAAATTCGGTTGATAAAAAAATTATGGATATAAATATTTCCTTTGGGGTAAATAAAGCCAAACTAAAAACAATGTAAATAAATTATGGCAAGTAATATACTATTGCAAATATACTAGACCGATAAAATTGGTAATTCAGCGTTTGTTATTTTTTTTATTTAACACAATAACCTAGTGAACAACTTTTTAATTCTAGATTCCTTTATGAAATAAAGCATAACAATGTATATAACATCGATATAAATAATCATAATATACATTATTAAAAAATAACTTAAAATACATACATTATAAAAAAATATTATCAATATGGTAAAAAAAGTAAAGAAAACCGGAGTATGGTTTATTATAAATACACCAATAATATTCATACAGGTATTTGTATGTGTAGCCTTTCGTAAGAAAGTAGTAATTAAAAAAAAACAATATTAGTTTCAACAACAAAAAAACGAGGAATCTTATACTAAATAATTCACACATTATCAATAAGGAAAATATGATTCCCACAAACAAGTCATGAAAAAACACTAAGTGCACATTGATTTTCATTATACAAAACTGGAAATGAATAACCTGTATTTTTAAGAAAATATAAAACAATATTTACGCACCTGTAAACATTGACAGGACGATAAACAATGAATTTTACATTTCTAAGGCAAGGCATTATTCGGGCATAAAACATGTTTAACAACATTTATTATTACATATACATTCACGTTTCGTCTATATAAATGTATACTTTAATGCAAAGCGTCTTATGGGTATATGTATATACACATTTACAATATGTTTATGTGGAACGTACACTGTCACGGGCAATCGTTTATCTCCTCGTTGCCAAATATCAGCGTAATCTTTTTATCTCGATCACACATGCTTACGCTCTTTTGCTATATTTCGATTTTGGACGAATTGTGAAGAAAACATGTTAATGGCATTGTCACTCACAATGCGGTTGGTAAGAAGAATCTTTTGTTTGATCAAGGAGCTATTCCAATGTATTTGAGAATCACGGTAAGATTCAATAGCACCCAATGAATGCTGTACATTAAAGATTTCGTTGCACATTTTTATGTTACCCTTTAAATTGTGTTTTGAGCTCATTTTAATCTAGTTCATCTTATCAGTTGATCAATAACGTATTTATAATTATTACGTTGGTTAATGTCATTTGATGTTGCATGTGAATGACAAATATCTTAATTTTAATCAACATCAGCTTCACCAGTTTGCATTCTCTAGACACTCTCTTCTCTTGACAAACGCCTCTCCATTGTCCGTCTAATCCCTTCCTTCATCATTTCCTGTCGTGCTTCATTCATCCCTGCCTCAATATCCGTACTAATGTTTAGGCCCGCAGTGTTTATGTTTGCCCTTTCAAGGATGGACAACGCGTTCAGACGTCTACGGTTTAACGCGTCGAGAATCGCAGTTGACGACGGTGCAGACACGCGCCGTGACTTGTGCCATCGATACTGGGGGACATGGGACGTTGTTTGGAGAGTATCGATGGCAGTTCGGATATGTTCAGCTGTCTCGTTAGTGTCGATGACATTGGCTGAGGTTGATGGGATTATCTCGCCGTCTTTTTCATTTAGAATTTGGAAATCTTGGCCCGATGCTTTGTTCTTTGATTCAAATATTGCTCTGTCGTATAGTGGTTGGTTTGCACTTGTGATGTAATGATATGGACTGGGGGAAGGTATGTCGAAGGACATGGACTTCTGCAGTAGTTTGCCTCTACCAGTGCGCGAACCATTTACAGTCGATTGTCTCACAGGAAGCCAGCTAGTCTGATGCATACCCAGGCCATCATTATGATCAGATACACCATGCTGAGCAGCATCAACAGTTCGTGAGGTCCGCAAATCATCCGCGTTGTCACCTGCCAAGAGCTCCAGCTCTGGATCGTTGCTTTCATAGTAATTAATAGTAAACGCTTTATGAGGATTCCAAACGACTTTGTCTACAGTCATCTCCGACAAACTCCCAAATAGGTTTTCAATGTCACTCTGAATATCCGTATTGCAATGTTCGAACGTATAATTGCACGTGCTGACGGTAACTTGAGAAGAGAAAAGTTTGTTTTCACGTTCTTGAATAATTTCGCTGTACATTCCTAAGTCATTCTTATCTCCAAAATCCGCCAAAAGCCTAAGAAAGTCCACCATTGTAAGATTGGACCTTAAAATCGTGTGCAGTTTATTCTTCACCTTAAATGCTTCGTCCCTTGCAGCGTTTTCATTTTCCCTGTTTTCCAGTCTAGTGATAAGTCGCCTTTCTATCGTACGGACTGCGTCTTGTATTGCTAGAGACCGGTGTTTTATTGCCTCCCGAAGTTCCACTTTTTTGTCCATAAAGTCTTTCACTGTTTCGTTGACACTATCGATGCTTTGTACAAGGTCCATAGCCCTGAACTGAAGTTGTGAAGTCCTGGCCTTGACGTCTTCTTTGACCTTTGCCGAAGCTACGTCACGTGCCTTTAAATGACCGATTAGTAGCCATGGTAATTATTGAATAGTACATTTTTCGAATTAGCAACACAATCCTCTATACAATTTTAATTAGAAATGAATCAAATTTGATATAAATATACGAATAGGTCCTGTGCATTAGTGTCCAATATTAATGATAGGATTGATTTAATTTGTGTTATGGTGTGGTTAAGTTCTTTTGGTTGGCGTATCAATGGCAATGCTTAATAAATTATATACATGTTTTATCAGATGCAAATATCGACCTACCTGTCCAAATTTAGGATTGTTATCTGCCACAATGTTCCCTGCGATAGTTGCAATCTCCTGTATGCTGGCGACGATCTCAGGACATTTCCTCTCTGTTTCACTTAGTGTCTCGTGCGACATCTTCACAACCTCATTGCTTGCAACGATACTCGTAGTGTTCTTCTGCGTTTGTGCAATAAACCTTAAATTGCAGAATGTTGTTCCTGTGGCAAGTCGACAAGTTATCTCACACAACCTTTGTCGTGTTAAATACCTTTTGGCCACAACACTCGTGTTCACGTATATACCATTTTACCATTTTTAAACATATTGTTTACAAAGAACTAAATAGGAAAATTTTAACTAATTTAAATAATGCTCGTATTCGGCATACACAGTTCATATTTGAGCATGAATTGTTATTGGCATGAACGTATAAGGTTAAAAATTATAATATCAAGATACTATTGTCGTTACTTGTTCAGTAGTGTGTTTCGGACAAGTCCGTCCGGGAAATTGACCAAATGGGTCTCCTCCTGACATAATGGGCATTGGATGGCGGAATTTTGAAGACTCGAACTCTCCGTCATGTAGCTGATAATATACAAAACAGTTATATAAGAATGAAAACGTGCAGTTTGGAGGGTTGATACATTTATTTTTAAATGGCCTTTTGTGATAGACATTATTTATATACATGGTAATAAAAGGTGTAATACAATAATGTTATGAGCCATGGTAAGTATCCTTAATAGAGATGGCTAAACAAACACGTCAGAATAATTGGAAATACCCTGGCAAAGTATTAATAGTTTTACACATTTAACTGTTTTTAACTGGCTTTACAATATCAATACCGGGCAACAGTTTTATTTCAGTCTGTTATAAGTCGGTTACGTTCCCATTTGGTCCAAACATGTATGATCGGTTACTTGGTTGACATATGCTTTCAGAACTTCAGGTATGCTATTTTAACCATATTTATACAAAGAGAGAACAGAGCATTGTTCATAGAAAAAGAGCAGATAGCAAACATGTTTTACCTTTCAATGCAGCCGTGACAGAAGCTGTGAAGGCATTCTAATAGTCTGGGGTCGGTGTAGATGTTGTTGCAAAGTTTACACTGGATTATATCGAACTGCTGACGAGCGTACATGGCTTCCTCTTGTAGCTTACATGCGGCTGGCTGCAACACACAAACATGAAATGAACATTGAGATGCATGGAGAACGAATATAGAACTGAGTATGGTGTTTCACGATTGATGCAGCTGTCAAAGTATAAAGTGGGTTGCATGGTGTTGCCTGAAACAAAATACTATGAGATGAATGGCATAATTTTGCTTAGTTAACACTGCAGTTTGCGGATCGATTGGCTTCGCCAAACGTGTGAGCCATAGTTGTGCATACAAGTTGTACAGTCATGAATTGTTCACACACTTAATCAGGATGTGTGATATTGGTTGGTAATTGGTAATTCGCCTTAAATAAAGCACTTTAGTATGGTAACAAAATAATAATATGGTTTAGGATAATATAACTGTAGTTTCATTATTCGTATATTTAAAAAGTGCAACATAATCATATATACATATGTACTTAATGCTCTTAATGTACTTATTTGTGAACTGGCTTAAAAATACATAATCAGTTGACATGACACTTTTTAACAATAATACTAACACAATCCAAAAACGCTGCACGATGTAGCGATTTCGGGCGTCTTTCGTTCCATAAAGGGTTTCACAAAATGAACATACTTACATAATCAGTCGTTGTGCACATTTATTTATAATTAAGAGTATTACTCACAAATGGTGGATCCGCTGTGCACAGAATGGTTAATATGTTATTAATAACGTTTCCATCTCTTGATTCACTTCTGGGAATTAACTCATATTGGAATGTACGAATTAGTAATGAAAAACAAAAAATACTGTCAAACATGAGCGATTATACGTTATGGTTGAGAACATTTGCAGATATGATTGCTCATATTTAATCGCGACTGCTGTTAAAGACTTGGTTTTTTTATGTTATATGTCTAGATTAATTTCTTAAACTATTGATTAGAAATGTCAATTAGACTTTATTTGTAATATCATAAGTCCATGACACCACACGCCTCACTTTACAAAACGATTAACACTACATAATTTCATTGCAATTTATTTGGGATAGCGTATATGTGTACATAAATCAGTTTCCATAGCAGAAACTACTATATGGAAACCTTTTATTATATAGTATATGTTATAAATGTTAAAAAAATGCGCACAGTAACAAACATACATTAAAAACAACGCTTATTTAGAAACTAGTTCATACGTTCGTTTCGTGTTGAATCCAAACTGCCATTGATGATGTATCAAAGGCAACAAATTATATTCCAGCTGTCGTTGTTATAAATATCCAAGATAATTATCATTGTCCCATCTTATCCAGCCAGCACGAATTTACTGATCATCATTTTGAATTGATGCCATAAATTAAGTTGTCTGCACGTCACTATTTTGTATTGTTATATACAGAATAATATTTATATAAGTCTTAATTTCCGCTTATATCATAAAACCGCGACAAATAAACAGAAATAATCATAACATAGCTGAGAATGTATAGGCTGACGCGCACGTTAAAGGCACTGTTAAGTCTGAATGTCGGATGTATATTGATAGGCTAATGGAATCTGTCAATTGGAATTCAATAACAAAGGTATACGATGTTAACATTGATTTCATTTTCTGATCTAACATATTTACGCAAAATTAAATTAATGAGTGTGCATGTATCAAAATAGTCGTCATGAATTGTATTGGTTTTACGAGGAAAGCTTCTAATGGTCATGTTGTTTAACGACTGATTTATTGATTTAATCGTTCCTTCAGCATTAATATCACTACAACACGTACAACTAGTGTGAACTGGAAAATAAACGTTTTAACGGTTAAATTGATTAAAGTTTTTCATAAGGCATACTATTTAGGTGTATAAACACAACAATTATATAGAAGTAATAGTATGCTAGCCGATTGGAATTATTTGTTCTTGTTTTTTGAAAATCCAAAAAATGTGTCCTGTCGAGGGTCTATAGTCGAATAGTTTCACAATATGTAAACCTTCTGTAGAAGTTACTTATTTAAATAATGATATGTTTTATTTATTAATAATAATTCCAGGTATAGTAATATCTTTGAATGCTAATTTATTTTATAATATTATATACATAGCTTAATTCCTTAATACTTATATAAGAACTTTATCAATGCGACATACGAGTTCTTACATTTTACATGAACACGTGGTGTATTATTGAGAACTCTTTGGTAGCGAAACGTTTAGCTGGTCCAAACTGTTCATATTGATCATGACGCACACATTTTGAATTTTAAGCAATACTACGGTGTGTGTCCCTTAATATTTGCATTAACATCCAAAGTATGTAAACGGGCTTGTTACACCATACGTTACGACATCCTGAGATGGATTATGAATATCTATTGTGTTTACTATATGATACTTCTTTCTCAAACGTGTAAACATTAAATTTCAATTACATTGGATTTAAATGTTTTTGAATTGCTCTTGATTTTAAATAACTCTGCATTGGTGTTATTTGTTCTTCATACATGTGCGTAAGTGATTAACTCTGAGCTTACTGTGAGGTTCGACGCGTCAATCAACCGGTTTTAAACTCAAATGTTTTTCATGGACCTTTCCAAGGCCGTGACCAAAGCTTAAATAATGAGTATATTTTATGTCGAATTGTATTTGATTCCCTAAAGGCGTTTGGTAACTTGCCTTTAATAAAGGACAAACAATTCTCATTACGACTTTCACTTCTGAGTATCTTTCTGGAGTTGAATTGTCCCCTTTCATTCAAATATGAACGCAACGGAGCTTACTAAATATGACTATGGCATTAACAGTCATGCATCAATGAGAAGCTGTTGTGATACATTCGATCAATATTCTCTAATACCAGACGAACTATTGGAAACATCGAACCTGCCTGATTAAATCTCTGAGTGATCAATAACTGAAATAAAAGCATCAGCGCCAGCAATACAATTTAAAGGCATTAAAATAAAATAAGGTCCGTTCAAATACCGTTAATTTTAGATTTATAAGCACGCTCTTTGCGAGATATTATTGTAGTATATAATACTGATACGTTTATTAAACGAGGCTTAGAAAAACTGAACTACGAGCCTTGGCGAATTGTTCAGGTTTTCGTGCCGAGCATAATTTTCTCAAAATGTTTTATATATTTTGAGAATAAATTTGAAAATAAATAACGGACGTTTCATAATTCATTGGATACAATTGATTTAATGCTTCTTGAGATTTAATGATAGAATACAATTTTATTAAAATACATGTTTAATTAATTGTTTCAATGGCTACTTCGTGTATAGTATGACAAGAGCGCAAAGCAAGAAAGCAACGTTTTAAACGTGAATTGTTTTACTAAAATCTCTCGTCGGATCGCACATGTATGCCGTAAGTAGAATCAATTGTTGTATTGGCACTCGTATATTATATGATAGCACCGAGGCAGGCAAAGTGTCCGCATAGGGCATACACTATTTTCATTGTACATCGTTAACAATGCAAGTATACGTGTTTTGGCGCAAAATTTTGTTAGTTGACCTGGTGTGCAACTAACCATATAACAATTTACACCCCATATGTTTTCCAATAACTATGCCAAGGCGGTGGCCCCACTTCTATACATGCTCTTTAATTGTTGTGTGTGTGTACGTCCTTTCTATTATCTGTGTTGCGTACCAGGCTGTTTGAAAATGTGGTTCCCTTTTCATAATTAAATGACTATATGCTAATGCAAGTTTTTACCACTGCTGGTGCAGATACAGTTTTCCCTTGTATATGTTCAAAACACAATAACATAATTATTATGGTTTATTTGCATAGGAAGCCTTCATTCTTCATTGCCAAAACAAACCCCCAACACGACAAAATGACAAAAAACATAATTTATTACATTTTTCAATACTTATCTGTCAGAACTGATCGTATATTTTTGCGCCTCGTAGTAATTAATTATATTTCAAAGCAGTATAAATTTGGCATGTATATTACTGTCTTTGAGAAACACCTTTTTGCTTTGGGTTTAATTTTATTATGAGCCAAAGTTCGCATTAAAATATATCCAGATATATTTTGTCAATTAACTATACAACATGCATACTAATTATTTATGTAAATTAAAAAAAAAAATCCGACTTGGTGCAATTTTTTTATTATTGAGAATACCTAGCCATTCGTATATGCCTCTTAATATATAGAAACTGTACAAAAAGACATTACATTAATTTACGGTTTACATGTTCTTGATATACCATTACCGGTCACTATAACGAGACGTCTGTTTGATCGAAATCATGCGTGAACTCTAGCCTTATTGTTGAACATATATCTTAGCATGCCTATGTTAACGATCGTTATATAACTGTGGCAAACAACATAATCGTTTTTGTTTATTTTGCATAAATTAAACCACAGAAAGAAAATACGTACATGTAAGTTGACAGACACCCGCGATTCATTAGAATTAAGCTTACGCACACAGTTGTTGTATAACGTCAAGTTTATTTCGTAACAAAACAATTTTCTTTTAAGTTTTACTTGCTAATTGGGATTCGTAAATGTCTTATTATAAAAGTATGATTAAACAAAGTCTAGTAAGCCATTCATACAGTGAACTTCAGACCTCACTAGTGTTCTGTAATTAAAGTAAAATTGATTTACTAGACTAAATTCTCAAAGACCGCTAGTAACTCGTACAACTTAAACATTTCGTTCGAAATACATAAATACATATCTACTTACCGTTGCGATGGACACTTGTATCAGTTTATGAACATCGTTTGATGTATTCCTTAATAAAACAACTGCTTTGTATTTTATCCAATAAGTATATAAGCATTTAAAACACAATTATTTTTCAACTCACTTTTCAAATTAAAAATCCCAAAGCCAAATACTTCGTTTAAAATCCGTCGTAAATAGCTTTGCTTTGATAATGTTTATAGCAAATATACTCACACCATAAACGCAAGCTTCGATCTTTTATGGGTGCGAAGTAAACTCCATGGTCATAACATTTATGACAAATTACTTTAAGGTCTGCAAAGTTAGTTCGCCTAGGGAATCGAATTTAAACGTCGTTTCGTTAATGTAAATGTTGCTGTCATAGAACATAATGCTCATTTCCCCGCTGCGTTACAAATTAACTTTTTGGTAATTTTGATATCAAAAACACGTGATTGTAAACGCAATAGCAAAACCAGCATATCCGTGGTTTAATCACTTTGGCTGCAGCTGCTACAACTTTAGGGATATTCCCACTATTCAACGTGCTGCTGCAGTTGTTGATGTTCCTTATGCTTTGTTGAGCATTAATTAGTGCAATTCAACTAGAGCATGCGCACAAAAACAAACAACCACGTTAACTTACGTTTGCTCACATAGCACAATTGAGCACGCTCGTTTGATGTCATTCAATTAGCTCTGATGGATAGTTTAAATATCTCTAATATATACGTTTTATACTCACTCATTTAAATAAAGCCACAGACATTAACATACAAAGTTTTGATTTGGAAAACAAAAGATATCCAAACTGTTTAGCGTTATTACAATGTGAAACAGGATTTATTCGCGCAGGATTTTCACTTGCGAGAATTGAAACTTACATAAACCTCCACACATTCATCTGATAGTACTGATTAATTAGGGGTTAATGGAAAAGTAAAAAAAAGATAAAACCAACGAAAATAGTTGTATAAGCAAATATTTCAATAGCACTTATTCATATTCGTATGAAAGGTAAACACATGAAGTGACCAATATTCCCCAACTCGATCATTAAACACATTTGGTCGTTATTTATTCCTAAGTACATGTACATATGCGTCTTTCACCGTAAAACATTTACCAATTCGGAATTTATATACGTATTGCACCACTGCTTGTTATTGAATATATTGCGTAAGCTTATTAAATAGTCATATTCATAAACATGTTTCACAACTGCTTAAACTCAAATATAACAATATACAATTTCAAAATAGAATAACACATATAATATGTTCACATTTAGTGTATTATTATACAATATGTATCTATATATTAAAATAATGACTCACATGCGTAATAATCTTAACCAAATTTGAGTCACAGCATGCGAAAAAAATGGGTCTTTTACCATAAGTGGGTATTTCCTGACCCGATAACGCACAAGCGGGTTTGTAGCTACGCTGGTCGCATACATGTTGTATGTCATAATACCTTTTTTCACACGACGCGGCTCAGTTGATATTCATATCAACCCACTTTCTCTCCCACCGTCCCATTAAACTTATAATTTCGCTGTTTTGATGATAGCGTTTCAATGCAAAACAAAATACAAGATAAGATAATTGTTCACCATTAAATGTGTTTGTTTCTTCTGCTTCAGTGTTGGTGTACATACATTTTGAAGAATGGGACGGAAACATCCATACACTCATAGTTGCATCAATTGAACTTAAAGCAAGCATATTAAACAATGTAATAATACGACAGGAATGCGATGACACTTAAGTATATACTTACAAGGTTTTATATCCTTTATGCGACAATATACACACTAGAAAAATAAAGGAATATAAATACGATAGAAGTTTCATTAACTGACGACTCATTTACATGACACACCACACTAATGAATCAGTTGATCGGTTGCGGTGATCGCTCTGCTTCATGTTTGACAGCAATACATATCAATTACCAAAGAAACGCCCTTAAACAAAAATTAATTTCATGTATGGATAATCCTTAGCGCATTTTACTAAAGCACGATTTGTAACGTTTAACGTGTCGTTTAACATTAAAATAAACCATATTTGTTTTAAACAAATAACGCGGATGGGTGTATTGTTGGTTTTACTGGCTTACATGAACATGTCACCGAACTGTATGAAGAAGTATAATAAGGATAAACATGTTTCGATGCGTAATAAAATCATTATTTATGTAATAAACTCGAGTTTAATCAATGAATGAAATTCCACTAAAAGCAGTTCGTTAAATAGACTTGTGTCAACATGTTGTGCCATTTAATAATTGTTAATTAATTCTTTCAAATTACGCATCAAACTGTAATATAACATGAGCTTACAAATTAAATGTAAATACGCCACTGTGACTTGTAGCTGTATTTGTTACATTTACTTATTATCGTTACTCCTGTTGATGATTTACCTTAATTGAACTTCGTGACAAGAAATACATCAAATTTATATTTCAAATTAATTGGAAATTTAAAAAAGTACGCATTTGTCAGGCTTGTGAAATTGATGTGCAGGAATTACCTCCTATATAATTTAAAAAGCATCACTTAGCATATAATTAAAATGCATAACGCCAATTGTTTTCAAATACTAATACGTATGTATGTCTTTATGATTTATATAATACAACATTCTTCAATGTATTGTTTTGTAATATTGTTACTCACATTTTTTACCCTTACACCAATTTTGTCGTTTGTAAACCACCACTCTTTGATATCGTAATATAAAATCTGCTCACGCCATTGACTTCGCATTGCAATTTTCAATGCATCCGAGGTTTACTAGATATTTATAAAATTGATGACGAATGTACATCCAGCCAGGGTATTCTGCAAATGAATATTCAGCTTAACCAGAAGGATTTAAACCTGATTTTATTATGCGGTCGTTTATTTATGGCAAGGAACCAATTACCGAACAACGAGGCATAAAACAATTGTAGTAAACAAAAAAGGTGTAGGCGAGTATGAAGCCCCAGTTCACCAAATATGTCACTTTTTTATTAAAATGTACTATGAACGTTAAGGACATAAACCTAGGCAATATAACGTTTGCTCCCTCGGTTTTTCGTTCCAATTTCATACATATTTTGTTCAGAATATAAAATATCAGAAAAATATAGCATGTTATTTGAAGGACAATAAAATACCAGTTACATGTAATATATCACTTTGTCTTAATACACTTATCGTGTTTAGGGTTCAATTAATATACAAAAATAAATGTTTAATCATATCATTTTATTAAAAAAATATAAAAATCGTAGCAGGTGTGTCCGTTTGTGAAACAAATAATTGAACTTGCTTTGTAAGATGTATTTAAGTCGTCTTAATTCACACTTTAAATTGTGATTGAAACGATTTTTTGCGAGTTTTCATCCTCATTTATATGCAATCATTACAACTTCAGTTTATTTTTTGTTCACGTTTCGTAATTGATTTTAAAAGCGCCGCGATTTTCTTTAGAAATACACGTTAGCTCAAGTCTCAAAGGAAAGTGGGAGCATTACACTTTCCATATATTTCACGAGTGAATGGCTGTAGAATGCGACTTTTGACACAACAGATGTGATAGGGTCTATATACTTAAGGGAGATTGATCGTAAAAATAAACATCTTAAACCCAAGGCGAACAGTAAAATGTGCAGCGCTCAATCAAATGCAATAACAATTCATCAACTGAAAATAAAATCTGCGCTGATATATGTAATAAAAAGACAAAGTAATAGAGAAAGTTGAGAAGTTGCACTTACATAGGATATAACAACATACACTTTTTGGTGAAAAGATCTTTAGGCATACAATATATTTACTTGTATAATCATGTGCTAAGGAAGGTTTCGAAAACGGTTATATAATTAACAATTAGAATTCAACATCCGCCATTTGTACAGTTAATTGTAATAACCATAATGAGTAAATTATTAGAACTTAAATTAAAACATAAATTTCAGCTAAACAATTAAGGCATATGTCAATAATTAATAACGGATCAAACGACAGCAAATATCACCGAATTAAATAATGATGCACGTAACTTACTTGTTGAATTGAAGAGGGTAACATTGTTAAAACCTACACTGTTTACCAACTCGCTTAAAGTAAACCAATATATCACTTCCACATCAACGTTCGGCTGTTGTTAACTGAGATAGAACAGCAAGTGCGATGCTGTTATCAATTTAAAGAGCTATCAATAGCAGCTTTCAATCTCTAATCGATACATGCACACGTATCACTATGGCAGCTAGCACCAGTCGCATTAAGCACACTTGCATGACACACTGGGATGCTGGTATTCGTAGTGCATATATTGATAGTTTAATAACGAAGGCTAATGTAAGCTTTTAATAACCTATTACGGAAACTTTGATGCATTTCGAAATATTTATTCAGCAGTAAAAGCATGACATGAGCCAACATTCTTGCAAAAGTGGAGGGAGCCGAAATTCTTTTCTTAATTATGATCTACACATTAAAGTCATTCATTTGTGATAGTTTGAGATAAATCCGTCAAGAAGGTTAAGAGGACTTAAAACACACACTATTTTAACTATATATTTTAACATGGAAATATAGGCATATTGGTAGATACGTATATAATTATGCGTTTAAAGGAAGCTATGACGTATTTAACTTTTAATGGCCTAGCGTGATCGATTTTGCTGGGACTAGAGGTCCAGTGAACGAAATCCGCTGAAGTCAACATTATTAATCAACTTTAAATCTTTGAAGCGTACTATATATTGTATGTTTTTTATCAGTTAACGCATTTAATAACATTATTCAAAAATGCATAAATCAGATAACACACCCTTTAAGATATTTCATGTCATACAATAACACTATTACCGTTTAGGTATATTATAAACTTAACAACCTCTAAACAATGAATTAGCACGACAAACTGGCATGTATCAGTTGATCGAATACGTTTATCGGTGTGCAGCAAATAATTTAAAATTACAAATCAACGACCGAATAGACGATACATTGTAAACAGTGGCTGGCACTGTAGAATGAGTAATACACACGTTATAAAGCGCGATTTGTGTTAGATTGATAGATATAATGTCATATATATACGAAAAGCAGGTATTGAATACAAACAAAACAACCAATAACATGTTGGTAATGTAGGACACTTTTCGAGCGGGTTATGTATACAAGAGTTATAGCACCCCATTATATATTGTCAATGTTTGAATGTCATCCATAGTAGTTTACCAACGTTTGTTGCAGTACTACTGTTCCTTACAAAATTACATTTCAATTTACTAGATATTGAGGCGTGCATACTTGTACATACACTTTCAAATAAAGAATGGGTGCAGTCAAACAATAATGATTTGTATGACATTCTTTTTTGGAACAAAAACATTAAAAAACCACATGTGTTCTAATATTTAATTAAAAGCCGTGCGTGTACAATAAGACGAATGCAGGCTGGTTTATGCAGCCATGTAGTTGAACCCAAGCTCGTACCGCATGTGCAACACATATCTATTACATAAGTATAACGTCACAAATAACTTACGTTTGCAATGGTATCAAAACAACCACATCCACAATTTAATAAACATTTGTATCACTTACTGAACATGAGTGGAACGGCGTTCAACCCTTCGTAGCGTACGGAAACTTGGATGGACCCAAAGTAGGGAATGGATAAACGTTCCATACGCATTCAGCTAATATCACGGAATCTCGAAAGGTTTCAATCTGTCACAAGGGAAATGAGTTGACATAAAACATACTGAGCAATGACTGGATTAAATATATTTTGATGTTTTGCTGTGTACATATTTATTCAAGAGTGAAATTGATTGATTAATGATGAGTCATTGAATTGTGGGTCAATTCAAATACACTGTCTACAAGACATTCCAATACGAGATATTCCGTAATATTCAAAAGTTTGACGAACTCCATTTGTAAATAATTAAGAAATAATAAAAACCTGTAAGTTTTGAGTAAGAAGTGTCTTTAAGTGTACACATAGATCAACATGCATGCCTTATGTTCCATATTGGTTGTATGAATGATGCAAACTGTATTTAACAGTAATGCCTTTTATAGCTATACACTTCCAACTTCAAAGATTGTTTCAAAAGTATTGTATGTTAAGTTTGTAGTAATTTACATCAAAACGTGTAAATATTCGCATTACTATAAGAATCGTGATCCCATGTAGATGAACGTTTCCATAGCGTTTTTCATGATCATGCAGAGCATGTGAAGTACCTGGTTTATTTTAACCCAATTAGTGGACCGCAGGAAAATACTTGTGAGACTAAATTTATAAACTGTGTATGTTATTTATTTTTTTATCACGATATACTATGAACATTTGAGACATCAAACATGATACAATATATATTGCTAATATACGAAATATTGCTATAGGTTTTAATTTTTTAGAAAATATAATAAGCTTATATCTTAAGTTAATTGCAGTTTAACAATTTAGACATCGGTCAATTGAAAAGAATAACACTATTAGAATTGAACTATCGAATGATATCACTTTGACATCACAATGAATCAAGTCAATCATTCACGAAACTTATTTGTTTAATTGCAGGTTGTAACATTTCAGTTGCTACAGACGACACGAATTTAAACCTCTTCCGAGGATACATTGTATCGCTTCAATTTTCAGAACGCATTATTCAGCTGGTATTATGTGATATTGAAAAGCAGATGCGAGGCTGTTTTCAATTTGAAGAGCGATCTATAGCTGCATTAAATCTCTAATCAATACAGGCACATGTCACGCACAAGCAAAGAACACCAGCTGCAATTCGCACATGCGCATGATACACTTGTGTTAGAGATGCATACATTGACAGGATGGATATTATTATGATGAAGAATATATTAAACCTCTCATATATGTTAAATGCATGTTGCATTTTGAAGAAATATCATATGCATTGATATCGACATTTTTTTATTGACGTGGTTAAGTGTTCTATATATATATCAAGTTTATTTGTTTTCAAAATAATGTCACATGTCAATTCACAAAATAATGATCTGCCTCGTCTGACCGATTATTGTTGTGCGTCGCCGAAATGAAATCTTACTGGTGAGATAAGAAGACAAGAAGCAATAAGTTGTCATCACCGTATACACTTGTTTATGTGAACGCTTTTGTATTGTGTACGTTGCATAGTGTTATGGACACCACTTGCTTTTCACAGTTGGCTGGCGACTGTTTACATCGTGCGCTGTTAAACACTAAGAGCAAACGCGTACGTTTTACATATGGGACAAAAAAACTCCAGATACATTATCAAATGAGAAATGTTTGTTAACCTCCGATTGTTTTGTTTTTCAGTTTAATTTTAGGCTGGTGATTAATCAGTTATATTCCAAGTATTAACATGGAATGGAAACATGTAAAAATATTCGTAACATAAATAGTGCGTTCTAACTTTAGAAATTATGTTCTTCCTTAAATTATTTTTAAAACAAAGTGCAGAGCGTCGTCTGCCTTGTTTGCAGAATGTTTTCGCGCAATTTCAGACTATATAAAAAGCATTTTAAGTTATGAAAGTCAGTGTGTGTATTTTGAAGTTTTGTCCGGACGCTAAATGCTCCCGAAAGCAACACACTAAACCATGTCGAATAACGTTTGTCATGCAAACAACTAGTTGCAAAACGTACTTGAATTAAAACTTAACGAAAAATTACACAATAACACGATATTGATTGTCAAAGTTGACGTTAAGCGCAAAGTCCGTAAAAACAATGGATGAGTTTCCGTGTCATGCGCGTTGAGTCAACATGACGTCGCAACCAAACAAAAAAGGTGGCGGAAATACCCGAGTCGTTTACGGAAACAAATCATCGTGTTTTAGTATCTAAATGTGTTTTGCCATTTTTCCTGATGAGTTCAATGATTTTTGTTTTAAAAACGGCATTTCTCCTTTAATGAATGCTCATTCTTTTTATTAGTGAACTGGCCTTAAACAATAAAATGTTATATTATCCTTTTTTAATCATAATAAAAACAGAATCCAAAAACGCTGCAAATTGCAGCGATTTCAGATGTAATTTGTTGCATAAAGGTTTTCACAAAATAAAACTATAAAATAAAATATCTGTGCATATTTATTTATAATTCAGAGAAAACAGACAAACAGACAGACAGACAGACAGACAGACAGACAGACAGACAGACAGACAGACAGATGCATAATTATAAATAATATCAAGCATATTGTGTGTTCCGAATTGGTTCGATGCTATTATGGAGAATACCTTGCCATTTGTATATGTCTCAAAAATATTAATTTGCGGTTTACATGCTATTGATAGAACATAACCTGTAACTATAACGAGGCTTCTGTTTGATCGAAATCATGCGTGAATTAAAGTCGTATTGTTGTACATATATCATATTATGCCTATGTAAACGATCATTATACACCTGTGATAAACTGCATTACCTTTTTTGTTTATGTTGCATCAATTAAATCACATACATTAAATACGTACATTTAAGTTGACAAATATAGTGTTTGTATATATAATGCAACGTTTTCGTTCGTAAGAAAAAACATTATTTTTGTTTAGTTTTATTGCTAATCGGGATTCGGAAATGTTTTATTATAAAATGCTGAACAAACAAAGTGTCTTTAATACGCCATTGACACAATGAACTGCGAAATCGCCGGCGTTCTTCATGTAAAAATAAGTGGGATTTACTTGATACCATTCTCAAATTTAGCAAGATACTTGTCAATTTAATACATTTTGATCGAAATACGTGAATAAATATGTACTAACCGTTGCGCTGGAAACTAGTATTATTTTATAAAAAACATGTTTCATGTATTCCTTAATAAAACAACTGCTTTGCACTTTATCCAATAAGTAAATAAGCATTTTTAAATCAATAATATGTCAACTCACTTTCCAAATTACAGTTCCCCAAGCCAAATTTGTTGTTTAAAGTCCGACGTATATCACCACACTTTGATATAGTTTATAGCTAATGTACTCACACCATAAACGCAAGCTCCGATGTTTTATGGGTGCGAAGTAAACTCGATGGTCCTAACATTAACGACAAATCAATTTTAAGGTCTGTCAGGTTTGTTCGCCTTAGGTATCCAATTTCAACGTCGGATGGTTTATTTAAATGTTGCTGTCATTAATAATATAGAATTCGCATTTCCCCGCTGCGTTACAAATTAAGCGTCTGGTGAGTTTGATTTCAAAAACAGCTGCTTGAAACCACAATAGCAACACCAGAATATATGTGTCTCCTGCTGCTACAACGTAACTTCTTTCAGTGCTGATTCTGATGAAAATGTTCCTTATGCTATGTTGCGTCTTCAGTAAGGGCATGAGGATAATACAAACAAAACGGCACGTTTAGCCACGTTTAACCACATAGCAAATTTTAGCATGATCGCTTGACGAATTTTTATTAACTCTGATGGATGATGTTAAAAACTGATGCATATTAATGTTATGTTTAATTATTATTTAAAAATGTTTCCAATGCACGATGATATTTCTTCATGTATTAAGTTTTAGTTTTGCCTTTAAAACGAAACTGCAATGAGCTGGTCAGCAATTTTCTAATAAGCGATTGACAATTTTCATGCATTACTGTGCATGTTTACTGGATAAGCCAATCATTTTCGAAGTAACAATACACGATTTAGTACAGATATTTGTCTTGTATAGTGTACCTTGTTTTCCAATCCAACAATTACATAAAGTCTTTATTTAACGTTTCAATCATAATTTTTTGAGTTATCATATACTTCAGTTTCGTTCGCATGTCATTTTTATGGTGGAAGACGACACATCGGCAAATGACACTACGCCAGTAAACACCGGGTCGAGTTTATCGTAATTCGTTCGTAAAAATTAAAGTTTAAACGCGTATGATATAAATAATTGTTACTCGATTTAATACCAAACCGCATAGTTTTCGGACAATTACGGGGAGCTTTAACTATTCGCGAATATTTATTTTTGTTTAGTTCATATCCTTGAATTTTGGGGAAGCACACTAGAATAATACAAACATCTAAAAAATGTTCTTAAAATCGTTGCTCTGTTATTTAATCAGGGAGTTATTATTATAAAAATCAAATAATTAATTGCTACCTTCACAATCAATAAATGCCTTTTTTATAAACAAGCATGTATTGTTTGTCGCATACTACATACAACACCAAATTCAGTTTTATTTGCAAGGACGTGTATATCCCTGATTTGATATCGTGTGTACCATCTGTCTCAACATTTAAATTTCTCTGATATATGTTTCATACCAACTCATAAATCGTATTCAATTACAACCACAGCAATTTAAATACAAAGTTGTGAGTTGGTAAACATACTTTATTCAGACCGAAAAGCGGTATTAAAATGAGAAACAAGATTTATCCGCTCACGATTTTCAGTTGCATGCATTGCAACTAACATACATTTCACGACTCATTAACCCCTATTACAAACATGCGATAGAGCCGATGAACGTATGTCAAGTGGAGAGGTGTACTTTAAAAGCATGTTCTTATCCCATTTGTGACATGAACATTCTAATGAATACTGTTTAATTACTGATTGCAATCTTTTATCGACATAGTATGATATATGATTTGTGAAATTTATTCGAACTATACTTATTTAGAGTGCAGTAGAAATGGCGTAGTATTCGTGTGTACGGATACATCATTTAACATAGCAACACACAGTAAAATGCCCAAAATAGTATATTTAGCACATCGTTGGGAAGTCCATGTCTTCGGATGTGAATGCTTGTATGACATCGTTTTTCCATTTAAATACTATGCACATTTAATTATTAAACAGAATAGGAGTTCAGTCAGCAAATAGTTGAATAGAAAGTATTCATATTCTTATGAAATGTTAATAAACGGAAGTGACTACTTAATCATACAACACATTTGGGAGTTATTTAACGCTTCGTGCTTTTTATTCGGCTTTAACCTGTAATCATTAACTTCTACGGAATGAATATACATATTGTACTTATTAGTGCTTGCATTGTGTTAGTTTATGCAATAATTCTATTTATTTAAATTAAATTTTATTTAAAACTTAGATTCTAAACATTCTATTGGATGTGGAGTTCAGAACGCGTTTGACAACTGCGAATACTCATGTATATGTAGCATGCATATATGTCAAATAATATTCATTTTCAAAATAGAATTACACATATTTATGTATACGCAACTCTTGTTGCAATCACGTTTTATTGTATTCATTGTATTATAAGATAATAAAGATATCATCATTAGTTTGGAGGTACGCTGGCCGCATATGTGTACATACCTTTTTTCAGGCGAAACAGCTAAATTGATATTCCTAACAACCTCCTACCCCTCCTTTGCTACCAGTAACCAGCTAACTTATAATTTTGCTGTTTCGTTTAATGATCGCGTTTCAATGGAAAACAAAATACAAGATAATTCTTCAACATTAAATGTGTTTATTTCTTCTGTTTCAGTATTAGAATACATACATATAACGAATGCGACGTTTTCGTGTTACGGAAACATCCACACAGTTATATAGTCATAATGTGCACGTAAAGCAAGCTCATTAAACAGCTTATAATATGACACGAAATTAGATGTGAGATGACAACTAATTATATACTTTCATGGTTTTATATCCGTTATGCGACAATATACACAATACAAATATTAAGGAATACCAATGTGAAATAAGTGTAACTCATCAACTGACGACTCAATCCCACGACACACACTAATGTATACTGATCGGTTGCGGTGATCGCTCTGCTTCATGTTTAAAAGCAATACATATCAATTACCAAAGCAACGCCTTTAAACAATAACGACATGTTTTGATTTATGAATCAGCCTAAGCGCGTTTTACGAAAGTAAGATTTGTCCTGTTAAACGTGTTGTTTTACATTAAAATTAACAATATTTTCGTTAACAATAATAACGTGGCTGGATGTATCGTTGGTATTTCTAGCCAACATTTACATGCCACCTTCGAATGAGTATAAATAACGGATAAAAATGTTTTGATACATAATAAAAGGCATTATTGTTCCGTTATCAATTCGAGTTTAAATCACCGATAGGGAATTCAACATAAATCACTATGATGCATAGACTTGCTTAAACATGTTTTCCCTCTAATATTTAATAATACATATTTGAGTTAACGCATAATATATAATATAAAATAAAACTATCAAATAAATTGATCATTACATCAAAAGAAAAGTTCAATATTGTTTTTCCCTATGGATTTTTATGTCCACCAGTATATACTGGGGGACATATTATTTTTGCCCTGTCTGTTGGTCTGTTGGTTTGTTTGTTTGTTTGTTTGCGCCAACTTTAACATTGGCCATAACTTTTGCAAAATTGAAGATAGCAACTTGATATTTGGCATGCATGTGTATCTCATGGAGCTGTACATTTTGAGTGGTGAAAGGTCAAGGTCAAGGTCATCCTTGAAGGTCAAAGGTCAAATGTATGGGTCAAAATCGCTCAAAAGTGAACATAGTGTTTCACAAACACATCTTGTTGTTAATATTTTTCTAAATGTAAAAGTATCTTAAAAACAGCATGTAATTTGAAAGACAATGAAACATCAGTTAACATACCGCTCTGTCTTAATACATATAGGGTTCAATCAATATACCATTTGAAATATATAATCATGTCATTTTTCTGTTATAATATAACAATCGTAGCAGGTTTGTCCGTTTGTGAAATAGATAATTGACCCTGTTTAATAAGATGTATTTCAATCAGTTAACTTCTTTCTTAAAATTGTGATTGAAACGAACGCTTTGCGATTTTCATCCCCGTTTATATGCAATAAATACATATTCAGTTTTTGTTCGTTCACATATCGTATTAGCTTCTAAAAGCTCAGCGGCATTCTTTACAAACACTTTAGCCCGAATCGCAAAGGAAAATGGGTGTATAAAACACTTTCAAAACACTTCACGAGTGAATTGCTTTAGCTTGCGACATTTGACACAAACAGATGTGATAGGGCTTATAAAGTTAATGGAGATTGATCGTAAAAAGGAACATCTTAAACCCAAGGCGAAAGGTAAAAAACGCGCATCGCTCAATCAAATGTCTTTAAAGTTGATCAAATAAAACATAACATCTACGCCGATACATGACATAACAAGACATTGTCATATACAAAGTTGAAAAGTTGTACTTACATATCATACAAAGACATGCACTTACATGTTTTGCGATAATATCTTTAGGAATAAAATATATTTACTTTTATTTTCATGTGTTAATTAAAGTTTTGACAACGGGTATATGATTTACAATTAAAAAGAAAAAGATACGTCATGCGTAATGTGTATTGTAGGTACCACTATTATTAAAAGTGTAGTAATTTAATAAACATCAATTTCAACTTAACAAAGGCATCTTACAGTAATACAAACACATATCAAACCACAGTAGATATCACCAATTAATGAATTATGCATGTAACTTACATGTTTAATTGAAGAGGGTAACCTAACATGTGTTTAAAACTACACTGGCACAAACTCGCTTAAAATAAAACAATATATCACTGCCACATCAAGTAAGAAACGTTCGGCTGTTATTAACCCAAAATATTAAAGCAAGTGCCAAATTGTTTTCAATTTTAAGAGCAATCGATAGCAGCCTTTAATAACAAATCGATACATGAACACGTACCACTATGGCAGCTAGCACCAGTCTCATTAAGCACACGTGCATGACACACTGGGATGCTGGTATTCGTAGTGCATAAATGTATAGTTTAATAACGAAGACTAATGTAAACGTGTAATACGGAAACTGTGATGCCTTTCAAAATATTTAACAGTAGAACAATTGCAAGAGCAAACATTATAACAAAAGAGGATGGAGCAAAAGTTATTTTCCCAACTATCATGTACACATTTAGGTCATTAATATGTGATAGTTTGACACAAACACACACTTTTTGATATATATATATTGTATAATGGAAATATAGACATATTGGTAGATACGTGTATTATTATGCGTTTAAAGGGAGCTATGCCATTTTAAACGTTGACTGGCCTAGAGATAGCGTGATCAATTTTGCTCGAGTCAGAAGTCACGTGTTCGAAATCCGCTGAAGTCAAGATTAATTATCAACTTTAAATCTTGATAGTATACCAAAGAACACAGTAAACGCATTTAATGGCATTTTTCAAAAAATGCATTAATCAGATAACAATCCCTTTAAGATTGCTCATGGCATACATAAACGCTGTTACGGTGTAGGTATATATTATAAATGTTACAACCTCGAACCAATAAATTAGCACGACAAAGACACATGTGCTTGATTAAACAGCAATTAATTTAGAATAACAAATCAACGCCCGACTCGACGATACATTGTTATACGTGGCCTGCATTATAAAATGAGTAATACACACTTTATAAAGCTAGTTTTGTGTTAGATTGATATGTCTTTATTCATACATATACGAAAAGCATGTATTGAACACAAATTAAACAATCAATACCATTTTAGTAATGTAGAAAACTTTTGGGTGATGCATATTATAGTTATAGTGGCCCATAGTATAATGTCATGTTGAAAGTTATCCATATTATTTGTCAAATGTTTGCTGCAATACTTCTGGTACTTACAAAATAATGTTTTAATTTACTTGATATTGATAGCGTGCATAATTGTACACACACTTTCAAATGTAAAAAAAAATAGATGACATCAAATGGATGCAAGCGAACAATAATGATTTGTATGGCATTTGTTGGACAACAAAATAATACAAAACAAATTCGTTCTAATATTTGAAGTAATTCCGAGTGTGTGAAATAAGACGAATGCAGATCTGTTGATCGTAAAACAGCTATGTAGTTGAACCCAAGCTCGTACCGCATGTGCAAAACATATGTTACAAATGAATAACATAACACATAACGAACGTTTATCTGGTATCAACATTTCCACATCCCGATATTAGAAAACATTTTGACACGTCCTTCAGCCTTTGGTAGCGTACGGGAACTTAAATGGACCCATATTCGGGAATAGATGAACATCCCTTTTGCATAAAGTCGATATTAAGGAATCATTAAATATGCCAATCTGTTATCAAACAAATGTGTTGGATGCCAATTATGTGCATGTCCGATTAAGACTCTAATTAAATATTTGTATAATGGTTTACTTTGTAACGTTTTTTTTAAAGATTGATATTGCTTGTATATGAGAATTCATGGAATCGTGGATCAATTCAAATAAAAGTTATAGAAGACATACAATAAGATTCATTCGTTTATATGACAAACTCCGTTCGTAAATGTAAAGTAAGAAGTGTATTTAACTTAATGAACCCAATGTATGTATTTGTCTTCATTTGCTTTTATATACGAAGCATCCATGTATCAAATAAATCAACATTTGAATAGCATACGATAGTTACTTCAATGGTTTAACTGTTTCAAACGTATTGAAGGTAAAGATTGCAGTAATTTACATAAAAAGGTACATCAAACAGTGCATACGGTTTACCGCTTAAGACGAAATAAATACTGTCACTTTAAAGACATCTCGACTTGAGGATACAAATTGTTCCATAAAACGGGTAAACGTTCGCATTACTAGACGAATCGTGAACCCATGTAGATGAACGTTCCTTCGTGTTTTATCACCATGCATAACATGTGAAGTACTTGTGTTATTTTATCCCAATTAGTGACCTATAGGTAAATACTAATGGGACAAAATGTATTTATCTTTGAAATTAAATGTTCTTTGACTCGCGATATATACTATGCACATTTATGAAATAAAACATGACACAATATTTATTGCTAACATTTATCACTATTTATATAGGTTAATAAAAATATATTAAATTTATGTATTATATCGATTTCAGCTTAAACAACTTAGATGTCGGATAATAATTTAAAATAACTACAATATAACAATTGAAATAGCAAATGATATCACTTTGATATCACATTAAATGAAGTTAATCATTTACGAAACTTACTTGTTTAATTGCAGGGTGTAACATGTCAGTTGCTACAGACGACACGGATATATCCATCTTCATAGGAAACATTGAATCACTTCAATTTTTCCAGAACGCATTATTCAGCTGTTATTATGTGACATTGAAAAGCAAATGCGATGCTGTTTTCAATTAAAAAGCGATCGATAGCTGCATTAAATCTCTTATCGATGCAGGCACTCGTCTCGCACAAGCAGTAAGCACCAGCTGCAATTCGCACATGCGCATGATACACTGTGGTCCATGTATAAGTGGTGCATAAATGGCAAAGATAGCTATTATTATGACGAAGACTATATCAAACTTCTCGTACATTTTGAATAAATGTTGTTGCATTTTGAACAAATATCATATTAATCGATATTGTCAAGTTTTTATTTACGTGGTAATATTTTCTGTAGCCAAATTTTAAATCTTTTTGTTTAAAAATACATCCAAATTCAATCCAGATGAATGAGCTATCTTAATAATCGGACAGGTGCGATAACAAGATCAGAAGCGATCAATGGTCATCATCTTGTACTCACTTCAATTTAAACGCTATTTTTATTTTGCACTTTACATAGTGTTATGAACACCGACTGGGTGTTACAGTCGGCTGACGATTGTTTACATCGTTATATGTAAAAACACTCACGGCAAACGCATACTTGTTATATATGGGGAACATGCACCTCCAGATACATTATCAAGTGAGACATTAGTGTTTACCTTCGATAGTTATTGTATTAAAGGATATAGATTAATCGCCTGTACTATACAGGGCACTAATAAAAAATAACATCTAACACACAAAACACAGTTGGGATCACCACTTTGGAACGGTCAATGTTAAGCATCGGGATTTTAAACCGGTCTAGACTAACTCTACTTGTAGCCCGGCGTGTATCATAACACACACACACACAAGTTTAAAGCAACATTACATAATTCACCTCATAGGCTTGTAATTTAAATTAAAAACATACAAACAAAGCTCTTGTTAACATAACTATTTTGGTATATGTTCGCTTACTTTGTTAGACATTTCAAAACCATGATACAAATGCGCGAATGACCGCGTAATATTCCGTATAAATAGCTATGATAAATACATAGCTATTACGAACTGTTTTAATACGTATAATGTCCATAAATTCATTATGTCCTCGGAAAATGCGTTGCATCACCGAAAGAGGCGTAACATATCCGGAAGGGACATAATATCCTTGAATCATCATTCTTTTAAGCGAAACCCTGACAAACAATCCTTTAAAAGTTAAAAGATTTAATTGTTTCGCCGAATAGATTATAATCGTGTCCGCTGTTTATTGTGTCATGACCAGTATTTAACCGACTTCTTTCTATGTAGTAAAACCTCCAGAGCCAACACATCAGGAATGGCGGAAAGTACCGGAATGGAATAAGAAGGTGTTTATTGCATTTCTGAAAGGTGAAACCATACTTTGTTTGTCGGGTATACATTTATTCTCTTATTTATTAGTATAATAACAAATAACGCATAAAATGTTCAATGAATTCAAAAACGTTTTTAACGATCAAGTTGGTGCACGAGCTCATGCAAGAAATTCAGTCAATCAAACCAAGACATGGTTTGATCAAAGATTATCGCATCGTTCTGATTGGCCCAGTCGGTTGCGGGAAATCCAGCTTCTGTAACACGGTCAATTTTGTGTTCAAGGGTAAAATTACACATATGGCTCTTTGTGGCAAAGGAAAACACAGCGCCACCACATCGGTACGTCTTAGCGACAGGCTTTACTAGCCCAGTGAAGACCTAAAATGTATTGCTCTTGTTGGAAAAATCCCAGAATCGATAATATGGGCGCCGCCATATTGGCTATTACGTAACCCGCGATTGAAAACGGTACTGAAGAATTTGACAGATTACAACGTTATCATAGTGTACACCCGCTTTATTCCAATAAACAGTACTTTATGACTTCGCACATTAGGATTGAAAACAAGTGAAACATGAAACCAAGTGTCGATATGTATCACATCGTAAATCAATATAATTTAAATAAAAAATAGACACGATGGATTCATAAAATATGTGTCTCTGCAACAATATTCAGTGACAACACGTAATGTTTAAGGCCGAGTTGGCATTTTTAAGCATACCTTTCAGTAATGCCTTTGTATAAAATTTAATTATTTCTTTACGGAATAAAATTATTCAAACATATATCGGAGGTATTCGCATGCAAAACTGTGTGAAATGTCAGGATATGTCATACTTTTTTATTGAAAAGGACATATCAGCTTTTGTCTACAACTTTCTTATATTATTATTTAAAAAAGTTTTACATGTTGCCTGAAATATTAAATTTTCTTAATAACATCTTAATTCACGATTGAAATGTTCAACATGAAAAATAATGAGCCTTAAAAAAACTTAAATAGTTCCAATTGTGTTGTCTAGATTTCCTAAACGTATGTCTTTATTAAATTTTCGTAAAACGGTCTAAATTTACGCTTAAAAAATAAAAACACGAACAAAATAAGTGATTTATTTTTCTTTAATTACGGATTATTAATGACAGCAACATACATCTCTTGGAAAAAAACATCAGCGATAAAGGCGCGAACGAATTCGCTAAATGGGAGGCGATGTTCCAAGTGTGGATTAAAAGCGTTTATGGGTTTGCCCGTGACACCATATGTCTGCACATGTGTAGATACCGAAATTAAGATAAGATATCACGCGTCACCTTTAAATAACATGTTAAATGACTATCAAGACATTATTCATGCCAGGGACCTACACAAATAGGTCCATGTCTACGCTGTGTTTTATTACTCTTAAACGAATGCAGATGAACCTTATCTCTACTAATTTCGTAATTTATATTTAAAAAAAATATCACACGAACTATTATGTGGTTGTCAGATCGATAACAGAAACTCTTTAAATCCTCAAATATATTTGATAAACCCGTTTCGCTTCCTTGTTTTGCGTAGGGACCTATACACACATATATAGGTCAATGTTTATTTCTTCAGTACCGTTTTGCAGGTGACCTATTGAACGTTGCTTTTCTGCTAAACAGCTTATGTTGCAGTACAGAACATTCTTACTACTGTTTTGCTTTATAAGTGGTATACTCCTATATTTATCCTAAATTACAATTTGTACAGCGGTTATAACTAAATAAGTAGAAAAGAACAACATATTAAGCTCATCATTCGAAGCTCTTATGATCGCCTTTGTATTATGTTGTTGCAGGTTCGTCGTCAACCTTTAGTTTTTGACACTCTAGGGGTCACATTATTGGCCGATCATCTTGAAATCTGGTCAGAACATTAACTATGTCTTTATGATATGTTTAACAATACAGCTGCTAGTGGATGGGGGAACGATCTTATTTGCCTTAGTTCACGCTTGGGAACAACATTAATATCTCATCCCACATACAATTGGTAACATAAAGGATACACACCTCAGGCTTGAAGTCACATTTATGACAAAACATCATAACAGTAGATCAAGTCACTCAAGTTATTTTGCGTTTCAAGAGCGCTCCTGGGCCGTTGGCACTCTTTTTTCATTGAAGTGTGGGGCTGGTAGTTATATGACTTAATCACAATAAACTGTATACGTCCAAATACTGAACACGCCAGTATAAACTCATATAATCATTTGACCTGCAAATAATGTAATACATAGAGGATATTTGTTTATGTCAGTGTAAGATCGTTTATTATTTCACGAGTGATCATAGAAAATATATTTTCACGAGTGGCGCTGCCACGAGTGAAAATATTATTTTTCTATGATCACGAGTGAAATAACAAACGATCTTACGCTGACATGAACAACTTTTCTGTTTCTTTTATGCCCCTTTTTCAAGAAAATAATTAACAGCTGTTTCTCTTTCGCTGAAAAGTTACCCTTTCTCCCGTGGCGTGCCTCAATACATTTCGATACACAAAATGACGTCATTAGTGTTTGGTTCCAGCCGAGCATGATAAACTTTATCTTTATATAAAACTCACATAATATTCTATTTATCCTATTGTTTCTTCCATTAATAATGTTCAGATATCGCATTTTTAGACGATTTTGTTCTTTTGCAGTTGACAAACGCAGATTCTACAATTTTTTTGGAAGAACCCACAAATTATCTAACAATAGCACGGACAATTTGTTATTTTCACCGGAGAAAAAAATAGTTTGTTTATTTTCACTGCTGTTATTTCAATGCAGAAATGTCATATTTTATCATTAGGTATAAACGAAATGTTTTTTGTTTCCTTTCTCATTTTACCTGGAAATACCTCAAGCGATTATCTTGACGAAAATCGACCTCCTTGACAAAGTTGTCGCCCAAAACTTAGAGACTGTATACTCGAGCTCTGTTATTGCAACAAAAAGTGCAACAAATCTGCGATATGATCGGCTTCCCAAAAGAACCACGTGTTTCCTGTGAAGACCTACGAAGATAAGAGGATGATGGATGACGGAATTAACATCCTGACACGTATGGCGTTGAGAGAGACCATGCACTTTGCTGAGGATCACAGTGAACATCAAAGCACCGACAACATTGCTTGTCCCGATGAAGACCAGGAACACGATTTAGAATCTGCTTCAGAGTCCATTTAATTATGATGCTTGGGGAGATTACATTCAATACAGGCGTACATGTTTTCTGCATTTGAATAATGATACTGTAATGATTCATAACTCGTGTGTTTTCGAATAAGGACTGATACAATTTTGACTTAAGTATATTGTGTGTTTGTGTTTATAAACTGCTATTAGTTTATTTGCTGTTAATAAAGGGATGAACATGTCAATATATGCATTTGGCGCGTAACGTTTTTACTAAGGATTTGTACTTAAGTACTATCTGCAACGAACTATGACCTAATAATTGCATTGCTCTTTTCATTTGAATTTTGGAAAAATATGCTGACCGTTTGTCTGATATTTGATTTGAAAATATTATAGTTATAAGATTATCGATTATATTAGATTTGCTTCATTAATTCCATATTTACAATGTAATGTTTAAATATGAATGGTGGTTTATAACGTGGTTTCAGAATACAATTATCTTGCTCTTAGAAATATTACATCAGTAAGTGATTACATTGTATATTAAACCAAATAGTGATTATATTTTTATTAAATTGAATTCATCTTATATTTTATTGATGTTGAATTGTTATAATATTTGTATGAGGTTGTTTATTTTAGTTTATTTTCTGATAAATTATATGCCAAGTGTTATATTTTACGAGATGATTGGTCGGGTTCGCAACTGATTTGCGATTGATTTGCATCGGCTGTTCACATAATCTTGTAACCCCAGTGGTAATCGTGTTGAATGCGTATCTTTTGTGTTCAGACAATTGGTCACTTGTCTTAAGTAAAAGACTAGCGAATGGTTTTAGTAATGACTCTCTTTTTATGGTTAAGGTTGCTACATGATCATTTATTGTAAATTAGCAATGCATTATGCTGTGTTGATGCTTTTTAAGGTTATTTAACAGCTATAACAATGTCATGATTTTTTATATAATGAATGTAACGCAATTTGTGAGCGTAGCTTTGCTTAACAGTGATAATTAATGGTTTGAAGACCAACGATAATAATGTCATTGGAAATCAATCCTGTATGTACACAAAATGTATTATTTATATTTACATAAATTCGTGTTGGTTTTTTCACTACCGGGGTGTGTTTCAGTTGACATGCTGATGAAAGTTGAATCATGCAATTGTTTGGCCTTCTATACTGCTTTTGCAAAGAATTGTTAAGGAATATTTTGAGAGGGGCAAACATCACAAATATATTATGCTAAAGAAGTCATTTATATAATGCTGTATACCCGTTTGCGCTATGCAAATATGTTTATTTGCTATACCAATTGTGTATTGGATGTGGAGTTGTTTTTCGTACAACGTGTAACATATGAAATAGGCTGAATGATGGGGTATGTTCAAATGAATTTAAACTGTATGTTAACACCCTCGAGTGGCATGTATTCGGTTACACCGTTATATAGTACCACGTATATTAAACTGTCTATTAAATTTGGGAATGTAAAGGAGTGTCGCGCCATGCAGTGGCACCTGGGGCCGATTGTGAACAACACAGGTACAGCCAAAGCCGCACGACTACTTGTAGAGGATAGCTTTCGTGAATATGATGTTATGTTCATGCGATTTTTATCGGTTTTTTGTTTTTTATATGTTTTGCTCTACAATGCAATTAGAAATAATTTACATTATAAATTAACAATTCTCAAAATATAGGGATACCTTTTGTCAGAGTTTAATATAATAGACAAGAATGAGATTGATTAGACATGATACCACTATTTCTATAATAAACCGAAAGTGAAAGTACATTGAAATTTGAGTATAAACGGATTTAATAATTGTTCAAGCAGTGAGAAGTAACACTTTATACAATCAATTTATATCTTAAATCTGATATGAAGACACAAACACCGCGGCACTTCTTTTTACACAACCGCTTAACTATGTTTAGTTGTATGTAGCCTTTGTTATCGGAAAAGCACAACAACAACAGCCGATCGACCCTATTATCGGCTATTAAGAATTGTTATTATTTACAAATAATACGATAATGCATAAAACGAATTCTGCTAACGTGTATAATTATTCATATCACCAAAATTCGGCGATATTGCACACCATTTTATAGAAAGTGTACAAAATACGCGGATATGTTAGACGATACTAGAACACGAAAGTAAAAGTAAATTATGAGATGATAATTTGCCGAAATTAAGAATTGAAAACCCGTCTTTGTGACGAGATGTATATCTAGTTATTAAGGATTTAATCCCATATCGAAGGTGCGTTGCTTCCTTATAACATTTTGTTCTGTACTAGTATTATTGTTCTGGTATTTGGCTACATAGTCAATATATTGATATTAGGAGTAATATGTGAATAATAATGGTATACTATTTAATCTCTCAAGTTCATTGTTGCATTTGGAAATATAAATACACAAGGGCATGACTTTTATGTACATTGTTTCAAACATGGATTGAATTACAACGTACTTTATTATTCATAAAGTGGTCTCTACTTCTAAGGTGTGTTAACGGAGGGTTTAAGCTATGCATTCTATTCCCGTTTTGTATCGAAAGTTGTCGACGAATGCACAATCCGTTTATTCGTAAATACTATTTTAGGATCAGATATTTGGTAGATTATGTGATAGCATTGTCGCGATTTATCGGGTGTGTAAAACGAGAACAGGGTAGTACGAAGAGATAGCATAGTCGATTGTAGACGAGTATAGCGGTTAAACGTCTCCAACATTAAATGGACTTGTTCACATAGTTTTGAAGATATTGAAATAGGTCATATATCGCCTAACTTTGCTTTACAGATGTATGAAAATTAATATTAAATAACACAAAACAACTTTAAACACCAAGAGACAAACAGTTTGTTGTTCTTAAAAAATATACGTAGATTTGTAAATTTGCCGATTAATAGTAATACTCCGAAATATAAACTAGGTTTTACTCTTCTGTGCTCTAAGATGAAATTAGATCTTTATTTCTTGCGATAATTTTATTCGGGATCATTGGATGCCACTAGAATTGCTTAAATGGGTTTGTTTTAGGGATTCAAAGTTACCCACATGGTTTAATGCACAACAATAACTCGTGCATACGTTTTGAGATTATGCTGGTAAAATAATGTTATGGAAGAAATATGCTATAACTAAACAAGTATAACTATGTATGAATAATTTTACTGATTGCGTTTTGTTATTAGAAAGTTGTATTCACTCACAGAAAAAACCCTGTATTACTTAGTCTTCATAAATGACACGCTTACTAAATGGCGATTTCAATGCTGCAATGCACGGGTTGGAAAGTAGATTATAATTTTACGATAAGCAGTTTCTGTGTTGTAGTTTTTTTAGGAACATGGTCCAATACAAATGAAATTTTCTCATTTGTAAAATAAATCGGCGAAGCATTTTAACAAAAATGTCTCAATCATTTTTTAACTACTACCATTGTGTAAACGCTTAAATAAACAGTTTGTTGATCAATTTTTGAACATGTGTTTCACATGTTTCTATGAGTAAAATAATTGTGTCTAGCATCAACACACTATTTTTTATTATTAACGTATGCGCACCGTTTAACACGTTTTTGATATAAAATAAATTTCATTTTTCCTCTCTTATTTCTGATAGACTTCAAGGATGACACATGCACTATATATCGTTTTCTTTATGACGGTCTTGCGTGTTGGCGTACGTAAACTCAACCCTGCCAGAACGACTAATCCGAGAAAAGTCTGCAAATAACNTGTGTGTGTGTGTGTGTGTGTGTGTGTGTGTGTGTGTGTGTGCGTATGTGTGCGAGCGTGTGCGTGTGTATGTGTGTGTGTAAACCGGTGTTTATTATGTTAGAGAAATATAATTATGTACTTATAACACTCAATTAGTTATAATTATTTTCGGCTTTTTTGCGGCTATATACATATGCTTTGACACAAACACAACAATACCACTACATGTTGTTTTTGCTCTTCAGAATGACAGGACAGCTCAAAAATTCAGATAAGACACAACTAGAACAGTGGATCGGTCAAGGACTAAAACAGTTTACTCTGCTGTACAGTGCGACCAGAGATGGCTGTGTAGCACAGAAGTTCCACGAGAAATGCGACCACCAGGGCGCCACAGTCACCGTGGTGTACAATGAGAATGGATCCGTGTTTGGTGGCTACACTTCTGCGAGCTGGGCGGCTAGCGTAAACGGTTCTTCAAGAGATGACAAGGCTTTCTTGTTCCAACTGAAGTTTTCCGATAAAGATACATTTCGAAAATTTCCCGTGTTGAATGTAGCGTACGGCATTTATTCAAATGCAAGTCATGGGCCCATATTTGGTGGGAATAGCGGATATGATATGAACTTATTCTCAAATACTATCAATAGCAGCGGCGGATTGTTTCAGTTGAACGGCGGTTGTTCATTTGGTACAAACTACACAATGTCTGGAGTATCAAACTGGAACGATATACATAACGGAAACCTGAAAATTAAAGAATTGGAAGTATACAGCGTTGCAGGTTTGGCTCTTTATGTTTTACTTTCCGAAGGACCATGGTGGAAAAAGATATCACTTGAAACACTGTTTTGTGTTATCCTTAACCTATAATTTTGAATTATGTGGCATTACAAGTACATCCACTCTTTAGCGGCTTACTATATGTTAAATATGTTATTCCATGTATTATTATTATCATTATTATTAGTAGTACTACAAGTGGTTTAAGTATTATTGGTATCAACATTATTATTATGATTATTATTATTATTAATATTATTATTATTAATATTATTATTGTTATTATTATTATAATTATAATTATTTTTATTATTATTATTATTATAATTCTTATTATTATTATTATTGTTAATAGAATAATTATTATTATTATTATTCTTATTATTATTATTAGTAGTAGTAATAGTAGTAGTAGAGGTATTATTATTGTTAGTATTATTATTAGTATAAGTATTATTATTACTAGTATTATTGTTAATAATAATATGTTATATATATAGTACTAATTAAATGTGTTTAATATATAGTTAAACCGTCGATGCCTGAGGTCAGAAATAAGGAATGGCGCAAAGTACCGGAATTGAATAAGAAGGTTAGTTAATCAAACACACATAATTCAAAGTCAAACCAATCGTATGTAGTACGTCGGCACAATAAACAAACAGTGACTGCGTTCTTAATGCGTAATTAAACATTAAGAGTCGCATATTTGTTAAGAATAAAACGTTGGATTAATGTTTGGAGATATATGTATTTCTTGCGTAACGTTTTTCTTTCCATTTACATTACAATTACAGTTGAATAATTAACTTTCTGCTTATCTAGCTGGTACAGGAGCTTATTCAGGAAGTGCAATCAATCAAACCAAATCCGACTCTACAAATTAAATATTATCGCATCGTCCTGATTGGCCCAGTCGGTGCCGGGAAATCGAGCTTCTGTAACACAGTTAGCTCTGTCCTAAAAGGTCGGATAACACAGATGGCGATTGTTGGACAAGGAGATCATAGTATCACAACTTCGGTACGTCTAGACGATAGTATTCCAAGGACTTAGTTCATTTACTTGCTGGATTTCTGAGCAAAGGTTAAATCAATTTACGACAAGGCGCTAGTCTGTCTTGCATTTTAAGGATATGTGTTTAATGCTATAGTATATAACTAACTTACCACCCTGACAATTATTTAATTTATCTAAATGCTCATGTATTTCACCTAAAATAATATGATTATTGATTAATTTTTATTAAAATGCGGTCCAATGTTCTACAAACGCATTCAATTCGCATAATAAACACATCAACAGCCCATTTGTTTATAATTTGAAACGCTCTCCCGTTTTATGCAGTTTTATTTTAACGGTGGTGCTATGAGTTTAAATTGTATTTCAAATCTTTTACCATTACGTCTGGGCCTTGTGGAAGGTTTGCGCGATCTTTAATTGATTTACCAAAACATATTTCCTATCCAAGGCGATGACCCAAGTTTTACTATTTTTTATTTTTATCATGCGGTTTTGTCTTGTTGCGTATGTATGTATGACATGTATGGCCACTGCTTACCTGTCTCAGTTTAGACACCATGTAGTGATGCTAAGAATGATCTCCTGATGATGCATTTGGAGGTTCACTTTGTTTATATATGACAGCAGTGGTTGAACATGCCCATTAAACTTCGTCTTGAGATATTGTTTAATATCCATCGATTTATAAAAATAACACTGCTCAAAGAATAGTTTCTAGTAAACAGTACAATCATACTTCCATTTCGCCCAATCTCAAAACGTTGCTGATTTTGCAGTGTTATGGGAAATATAATCGCTGTAAAAGACTATTACACTTGCTATGTTTTCAGTACAAGCCTTATTCGATACAATCCAATCGTGAATCAACGCTATGTATGAGACTTTGTGACACGAGAGGCCTTGAGGCTGATTTGGGTCTTGATACGATGGAGTTCACGTTCTTGTTGAATGGTCATATCCCAGAGAACTACAAGGTACGTGCTCTCTTTGATTATGAATAGTTCATAAGCGTTCTTTATGACTGTAAATCTTCTTAACACCTTTGGGGCTTTTCTGTTGTTTTTATGTAAAAACTATATTTATTATGCCCCCTTCGAAGAAGGGGATATATTGTTTTGCTGGATGTCGATCGGTCTGTCTGTCTGTATGTCGGTCTGTCGATAGATAACTTGTGAAAGGATTGACCAATTGGCTTGATACTTCCCAGGGGCATTGGCCTTTGCCAGCAGATGACCCCTAGTGGGGTCACTAAGTCAAAGGTCAAGGCCACTGTCACAATAAGAGTGCAAATTGTTTCCGAGCAATTACTTGTGAACGGAGGGACCGAGGGACCGATTGACTTGATACTTCCCATGTGCATTGGCCTTGAACAGTAGATGGCACCTTTTTAAATTGGGTTCTCTAGTACAAAGGTCAAGGTCACTGTCACATTAAGTGTTACATTGGTTTCCTGTGCCAAGGCCCTGTATTAACATCAATAAAGGACAAAATAAGAGTATATGCTGAATAAATGCTTTTTCACCTGAGTGTAAAACACAAAATTAAGTAACTAAAAATATTTAACGAAAGAAGTCATACTGCCCTGTTAAGCCCCTCCCCAACTGCCATGTTTGTGTTTGGCTAATTCTGTATGACATGATCATTTAATATACCCGTCGGTCACGCAGCTAAGCCGTAATCATTGCTTTCTAAATCTGATTTCGGAACAGTTCCAATGTCAGGCATTAACATAAAACATAGATTATAATATTTATATTAATATTTTAATTCAATGAAATCATTGTCTATGAGTCTATGAGACGTATGTGTGTTCATCTTCTACAACCACTTTTTTCATATGTGTTCAGGAATTCAGTATTTACATGCGCCCGCAATTATAAAGGCGGCATGTCATATAATGTTACCCCTGTCCGTCTGTATGTATGTTTGTGTATGTGCGTGTTGGGGAGACATTTTGTATCATTGTATCATAACAACCATTCTTCTAGCTCCAATGTCAAGGTCACATCGGACACTTTTTTTGCATATTCTTGATACAGATTAAGAGAACGTACACGTTCGTTTCCGGATCATAATTGTATTGCACATGATGGAATGTCAAAATGAATTCCACGAATAATCAGTATATCAAGACAATGTGTAACGTGCAACAACCGTGGTTCGCATTTAATGTTCAAGGTCACAGTTGACACTTCGTATAGTTGGCGCATTATCCTTATATGAACAATAGTCAAAGTACATATATTCGTGTCCGGTCGATTACTTTGTTACACTATGGAATTTCAATATTAATTCGCATAAATAATCATCAAATTAAGATGTTGTTGTGCGTGCGTGAAGTGCCTTCCAGATCAACTTAAAGTGAACACCTTGAGTTTTTACTAATTCCTCGTATGAATATAGTGAAAGTACATCTTCGTGTCCATCCCATAACTTTGTTCTGCATCACAGAATTTTATAATAAATTGTCATTAATGATTATCATATCAAGAGGACGTTTTGCGTGGTACAACAATGTCATTTGCATCAAGGTGTAACGGCATATTAAGACAACGTTTATTGTGCAAAACTATATGTCGCTCATTTGAAGGTCACGGTCACAGCGGAGCATATTCCTAAAGTGTTTATTGTGTGAGGAAGTGTTCCTGTCCAGCCCATGACGATGTTATTCATTTTATTATTAAGAAATGAATACGCGCAAATAATTATCATATTAAGACAATTTGTCACTTGAAACAACCATTGTTGTCGTTTGTGTAAAGGTGCAGGTCACAGTTAATACTTGAAGTTTGTTATACTCCATTCATGGTTATAGTGATAGTAGATGTTCACGTGACTGATTCTTTGTGTATAGTGCACTGGAAAACAATATCATTTCAAGTTGATTTTTTTTTGTAATAAAATGCTCGCTTAAATATCACAATTGTGAAACAATATGTATGTCTATTTATAATTTGAGGCAAGGGATAAGTGTCCTATACAAATCATAAAAAACTACACAAAATACATTAAACATGAACATTATCATATTAACGCCTTAAAAGCGTTCTAACTACTTGTTTGAAGGTTGATCACTACTAGTTTTGTCGTAGTGTGGTGGCTGATAATTAATCTTTAAAACTATTTTATTCAGTTCAATGCTGAGAAACCGATTGCTCTCGACGATCCTGTTTTTGTGACGAAGCCAGGATTGCAAGAAAAGGTCCACTGTGTTGTATTTGTGCTCGATGCATCAAAGCTACAAAAGCTTGACCCCAAAATCATGTACAAAATCAAAAGTTTTCGAACGGCAGCTACGCGTATGGGTACGTGTTTAACATCCGTCCACTACACTTGCTATCGTAATGTTTATTGTGATCATACTTTTAAAATTATCGTTAATAATGAGAAGTGTAAACAATGGAAATTTTTAATGTAGGTATATGTTTTTAAATGGCACATTTTTACCTTTCCTTTTTTTTCATAGAAATACCACAGCTACTCCTCCTGACAAAAATCGACATCGAAGACAAAGCAGTAGGTCAAAAATTAGAGACGGTGTATTCGAGCTCTGTTATTGAGAAAAAGGTTCAGGAAGCCTCTGATATGCTGGGCTTTCCAATGAATCACGTGTTTCCGGTAAAAAGCTATGAAAATGAAATCATGCTTGATGACGGAGTGGACATCCTGGCACTCATGGCGTTGAAGCAGATTCTCTACTTTTCCGAGGACTACCTAGAGAACCAAAGAGCTGAGGGCGATGAAACTTCTGATAAAGACCAGGAACATTATTTAGAAACTGCATCAGAGTCTATTTAATTATGGACTAGGAAAATGATTAATTACATTAACAAACACATTTTCTTCATGTTCAACACAATGTACTTTGCTTTGAATAGTGTTTTAATGACTAAATCATTCTCAATTAACTATGCATTCTTATTTGTCATGTTAAAATCTGAAGTCAGTTTACATGTTTCATATATTAACTGCGAAACTGAGTAATTGTGTATTAGTTCGAAACATATTAATTGTGTAAATATATTTTGTATGCATTTGTACACGTCTGTATGATTTGCCAATTCTGCTGTTTTGCTACACTAGGCAAACGTTTTATCGAACCTTGCACTTACAGGTACAAACCTGTTAAAATTTCGCATATCATCATTAAACGCAATACATTCTCCTTAGTGCCGTCGCGTACATTTAATCACTGTTTACATGTATTTATGTTTTACGTGTTCTTTGCATATTTTCATCAGCTCTGGTGTATGGTATGTTGTACTCAACCACATTTATATTGTATGGTGGTTATATATGATAAAACACTAAGTTTAACGGAACTCGCTCTGGTCGGACGTCGAGACTTGCTGTGTCAGTTCGTCTGCAACGGATGATGTCAACAATTGTATTGATGTTTGCGTTAACGCGTTTGCTCTGTGTATTTGTTTGGTATACACTTTGGATATGTTCTTATTGTTATGTATTGTAAGGTACTGTATTGTTTTACTGTTTGAATACATAACACATGCTGAACGAGAAATTCGTATGAACACCAAGTAGTCTTTTACTAACATGACTAAAGGCAAGCGGCCAATTGCCTATTCACAACAGAACTTTACATACATCGATGGATAAAACATGAACACGATAACAGCTGGGGTCACTGCCTTAAAACGGTAAAAAAACGGGAGTTAAAGTCAGTTGGATGGCGCGTCGTACCTTACACCTACCCTTAAACAAGTCATTCACACGCGTGTTAATCATTTTTGTCTTCTAATTAGTGTTATTGATTCATATATAATATATTTTTTAATCGATCTGATTACAATATAATTACTTAATGGTTTAATGTATAATCACATACTTAGATAGACCGTGCTCGCTATTTGTAACCAATCGTACAATGGTCATATTGAAAGCTGTCTAACACGTACATAGCTACGATATGATTATAATGGAAATACGCACACGAATATTCGATAACCAGCGCTGTTTATTGAGGATTGTCTTGAAATAAGAACGTCTTTAAATGGAAAATAGAAATGTCTGTAATATATGTTGTGTAAACTTATATTTGTTTGTGTTGTATTTCCAATAAACAGAGCGGGCAATCACGTGACAAACAAGATGGCGACGTCCATGCCGAGACAGGTTTATTTTTCCGTTTTATACGCTTCATTTCTTTTATAAAGTTTTAAAAAACCTTTCACTTTCCAGCCATATCAGCAAGAAAATCATAATCGTGTTTATTGCAGGGTGACCTAATTACAGCTCTACTTAGAAAATTCGCAGCGAGTAAGGTCGAGATATAAAGCGAATTTAAATACGAAATAAACGCTAATCCCTTTCTGGCTGATATTGCTGGAATGTTAGCGTTTTAAATTCGCCAATAACAGGGCGAGGATGGGATGTTAGTAATGATATTATTTCATGATATGCTATATGATATATATTTTGTATGTGGCCATATTAACAATATCACCAGAAGCAATTGTATGAGTCAATGAAAGACGCATACGATCAAGGCTAAGTATATTTCTTCAATCGCCCCTGCCTTGTATTTATGAATTAACACGACCCACGCATATATTACTTGATCTTCTACGGTGAAGCATTACAAATAAAATAACCCGTAACGCCCGAATCTATAATTAATTGTTACAGGTGGCTTGCATAAAGGAATTTGTCATATGAGGTTTTATGAAGCAAGATTTGTTAAACTCTATATACACTACGTCTAGCGCGATTTCTGCCTTCCGCCACGCATCACCGTGAGAAAAAAATAAGTAATTAATGTAACAGTAACTATTATGTATGATGCCTTAACAGAAAGTACGGACACCCTGGATTTATTGTTGAGTATTGTGAAAACACGCTAGCAGGGAAATTTACCCATTGTGTAGACAGCGATTTGTTTTACAAAAGGGATTAATATGACTGTCAGAAACTATGCTCATATTAAAGTCTCTAAACAGAAAACAGTTCGCCACGCATTTTCTTAAACCGAATATTTTTATCTCCGAATTTGCGAAGATTTTGCCATTGTAGAATTTGGCGAATGACAGTGAAAACACTGATTTTGATAGTGCAGACCACATACTTACTGTTTTGGTTTTCCATTTATATAAATTTCTTAATATTAAATTCGTCAAGTATTCCTCGCTTTCTCTTGTGTTTACCCTCTTAAATAAAAAAAAATCTTCACAGAACTAATAACAATGTACACATGACAGATATTTTATAATAAGTAATTATCGACTCTACATGGGAGTCGACAGACTTAAACGTGCCGCGTTAATTGAAATATAAAACACTGTTGTTATTGAAATTCACACACATTACTAGTAATATCAAGTCCAATATCAGCCATAAATTGGCGTCTTCAGACGCATAATTGTTACAATGTAATTAATGACCATCAATTTAAACTAGTAATTAAAAGAGAAATTAATCTAGGTCCCCGACTTGCGTCTCGGACGCATTCAAATCGGGAAAAAAACGAATCATATCGAAGCACGAGCATACACAATCTAGCGGTGTTGGTCCGTGTTTTGTCGAATTCTCAAATGAGCATCATTAAATTTAATGTTGCCTTGTCCGGATAATAGCGCGCGGAAATTGTACATGTAGTGGTATGTATAGCGTCGCATTACCAGCATGGAAAGCGTGGGTGAATAAATTTCGCATAAAAACCTTGTAGCGCAGAGAACAATTAGATGTTTTAATTTCGGTTAAATCTAAATTTAAATTCACTCGTTGATTGGTCGTTATTTCTAAATATGTTCTCGATGCTCGCACTTCCTGTCACTTGATTCACGCATGTTCATTTTGAATTTCTCCATCTCAGAATTCATTTTGTATATGCACATGCGTTAAATTGCGGACGTTAATGACATTTTTAAACATATTGGGTCCGTTTCTTCATATCGGTCATACGTTGTTTTTGAAAATAGAAAGCATCATAATATAGAATCATAGTGTAATGGATATGGTTGGAACATGTAAGTATTCCGCGATCAATACATATGGTAGGGTTTACTATAATATTGAAATAAAAAGCGGACCTCCAACTTTTGAAAGCGTTTGGAAGCGCTGGTCTGCAATATCGAAATATTCATGTCCAATCACATTTACCTGTATTTCACCGCGAACCACCGAGGCCGCGGTGGTCCACCGCGATCGCGGTGGTCCACCGTGAGATCGATTTCCCGATAACGCACGCGGTGCTCACCCACTGTCTCCGCAATTTTATCATTATGGAAACACCTTTAGATCACGGTGATTGTCCACGCTTGCGGAAAATTGCGGAAAATTGCCCACGGTGGGACTGTGTTTCAGGCAGAAATCGCGCTAGACGTAGTTAATGTATGCATACATTCGAAAAGTAAAAATCGGAAAAAAAAACACGAACAACCATGTTGTAGGTAGCTCGCCAAAATTAACCTGACACTGCTGGTATGTATGAAAAAACTATTATGATGCATGCAGAACTACTTATTTCGAGTTTACTGGTTAATATGTATTTCCATTGAAAGTTTTGTGTTAGTATCGTGACACGTACATGTACAAACATGACACCACGCACCTAATCTAGTATCAGAAGTAAAGATTGTACTGTGTATAATATTATTTACATAAGAGCTTCAACAAAAACGTTCAAACGGTGGACGGTTTATGACAAGATAATTTAGGTAAATTTAAAGCCACTTTAAGATTTAAATTGGGTCATATAATGTGAATAACATCGGGCTCATAAAGGACATATGACCTCATGGATATAAATATGTCCATTGAGTTTAATATCACGGAACGTAAGAAGTGAAAATAAATTATGGCAAGTAATAAACTGTTAAAAATATACCAGACGATACAATTGGTAATTCAACGTATGTTGGTTTCTTACTTTACACAATAGCTCACATGTAAAACTACTTTATTCAAGCTTCATTTATAGAATAAAGCATTACAAAGTATGTAATATCGACATCATTAACCATCCTAAAAATTATTAAAAAAACGTATATATACATACATTATACACTAATATGTGTCTTAAGAAATGTATCGAAAACCGAAGTATGATTATTACTTAGTCAACAAATTATGTTCATACAGATTATTGTAGGTGCCACTTTTTGTAAGAAGGTAGTCATTAAAAACAAAAACATTTTTTTCAACAACAAAACAGAGGTATCTTACCCTAATTAATTCACACATTATCAATAAGGAAAATAACATTCCCATAAAAAAGCATGAAAAAAAAAGTTAGTACACATTGATTTTCATTTAAAAAAATGGCGATGATTAACCTGCATTTATGAGACAATATAAAACAATATTTACATTCATGTAAACATTGACATAGCGATAATAATGTATTGAAAATAACTATTGCCATGCATTATTGAGACATATAACATATTAAAACACACTGCGTATTTCTTAAACATTCATGTTGTGTGTATAGAAATGTATAATTTAATGAAAGGCGTTGAATGGGCGTATGTGTGTACACCTATACAATATTGTTATATGGGACGTACACTGCCACGGGTATCCGCTAATCTCTTCGTTGCCAAAGCATAGAAACATAAGCGTTATCTTGGTCACTAGCTCACACATGCTCTTTTGCTATATTGTTTATGTTTGAAGAATTGTGAAGTAAACAATGTAAAGAATAATACTGTCACTCACAATTCGGTTGGTAAGAAGAAAAACTTTTTGTTTTATTACGGAGCTGTTCCCATTTATTTAAGAATATCGGTAAGATTCCATGGCATTATTACACCCAATGAATGTTGTAAATTATTACATATTTCGTTGCTTTACTATGCACATTTTAATGTTATGTGACCTTTCACATTGTGTTTTGCGCTGATTTTAATCTAGTTGATCTTATCGTTTTATCATAACGCATTTAGAACTATGACGTTGGTTAATGTCATTTGATGTTGCATGTGAATGACACATATCTTAATTGTAATCAACATCAGCTGCACCAGTTTGCATTCTCTAGACACCCTCTTCTCTTGACAAACGTCGTTCCATTCTCCGTCTTATTCCTTCTTTCATCATTTCCTGTCGTGCTTCATTCATCCCCGCCTCAATATCCGTACTTATGTTAAGGCCCGCAGTGTTTATGTTCGCCCTTTCCAGGATGGACAACGCGTTCAGACGTCGACGGTTTAACGCGTCGAGAATCGCAGTAGATGACGGTGCAGAAACTCGCCGTGACTTATGGCCTCGATACTGTTGGACTTGGGACGTTGTTTGGAGAGTATCGATTGCAGTTCGGATATGCCCGGCCGTCTCATAAGTGTCAATGACATTGTCTGAGGTTGATGGGATTATCCTACCGTCTTTCTCGTTCAGAATTTGGAAATCTTGGCCCGATGAGTTGTTTTTAGATTTAAATATTGCTCTGTCGTATAATGATTGGTTTGCGCTTGTCATGTAATGATACGGACTGGGGGAAGGTATGTCGAATGACATGGACTTCTGCTGTAGCTTGCCTCTACCAGTTCGCGAACCACTTCTAGCCTGATGCATGTCCGGGGCAACATCATGATAAGAGACACCATGATGAGCAGCATCAACAGTTCGTGAGTTCCGCAAATCATCCGCTGTGTCACTTTCCAAGAGCTCTGGCTCTGGATCGTTGTTCTCATAGTAATTCATAGTAACCGCTTTATGGGGATTCCAAACGACCTTGTCTAAAGTAACCTCCGACAAACTCCCAAATAAGTTTTCAATTTCGCTCTGAATATCCGTATTGCAATGTTCGAAGGTATAACTGCACGCGCTGACGGTTACTGGAGAAGAGAAAAGTTTGTTTTCACGTTTTTGAATAATTTCGCTGTACAATCCTAAGTCCTTCTTATCGCCATAATCCGTCAAAAGCCTTAGAAAGTCCACCATTGTAAGATTAGATCTTAAAATGGTGTGCAGTTTATTCTTGACCTTAAATGCTTCGTCCCTCGCAGCATTTTCATTCTCCCTGTTTTCCAGCCTAGTGATAAGTTGCCTTTCGATCGTTCGGACTGCGTCCTGTATTTCTAGAGACCGGTGTTTTATCGCCTCCTTAAGTACAACCTTCTGGTCCACATAGTCTTTCACTGTTTCGTTGACACTATCAATGCTTTGTACCAGGTCCATAGCCCTGAACTGAAGTTGTGTAGTCCTGGCCTTGACGTCATGTTTGGCCTTTGCTCTAGCAACGTCAATTTCCTTCGAAGAGACACAATAGAAGCTACGGTAATTATTATACAGTAAAATTGTCGAATTAGCAACACAGTCCTCTATATAATATAACTTAGCAAGGAGTGAAATATATGAAGCATGAGTTTTGATGTAACATGTGCTATACGTATACTAATAAGTCAGCTGCATTAGTCTCCATTAATCATGATAGGATGTATGTACTTGGTGTTGTGGTGTCGTTCTGGTTAGCGTATTTTTTAAAGAAAAATATGTGAGAATACTAACTAAATTATAAACATTTTTATCAGATGCAAATATCGACCTACCTGTTTAAATCTTGGATTGTTGTCTGCCACAATGTGCCCTGCGATAGTTGCAATCTCCTGTATGCTGGCGACGATCTCAGGACATTTCCTCTCTGTTTCACTGAGTGTTTCGTGCGACATCTTCACTACCTCATTGCTTGCAACGATACTCGTCGTGTCTTTATGCGTTTGTGCAATAAACCTTAAATTGTAGAATATTGTTCTTTTGGTAAGCCGACAACTTATCTCACACAAATAATGGCGTTTTGTGGTGAAGAAAATATTAACCTTTGCCATGTGACATTCGCATGAAAACATATTTATTTCCTGTCTATTTAAATAGATTGTTCTTCAAAATGATGTTTTTGTGTGTATATATTTGAAACGCATGTTGTTAATGTATACGTCTGTTAGGTCAACATAAACTATTCATATATACAATGCACATTCATACTTAACTACCTTTTGCCCAAAACACGTATATACCATTTTACCATCGTTAAACATATTGTTTACATAGAACTAGAAAGGTAAAATTTAACCTATTACGAAAATAATCGTCTTCGGCATACTCATTTTATAAACATGTATTTGAGCATTCACTAGGTTATTACCATGAATGTTTTAAGGTGTTAAATTCTAATCTAAAGCGATAATATTGTCGTTACTTGTTTAGTAGCGTGTTTCGGACAAGTCCTTCCGGATATTTATCCAAATGGGTCTTCTCCTGGCAAAGTGGGCATTGGACGACGGCATTTGGAAGACTCGAACTCTCGTTAATGCAGCTGATTATATACAAATATGAAACAGTTGGATAAGAATGAAAAAGTGAATTTTGAGAGTTAAAAAATGTATACTTAAACGTCATATTGTTAATGGCATGAATCATATAAATGGTAATACAACGTGCTATCCTATAATGTTATGAGCAATTTCCCATATATCCTTAATAGACACAGCAAATCAAACATTTCAGAATAATTGCAAATACCCTCGCCAAGTATTACTGTTTATACACATTGAGCAGTTTTGACTGGCTTTACACATTTAGTACCGGACAACAGTTGCATTTCTGTCTGATGTAAGTCTCTTGCGTTTTCTATGGTCCCAACTTTAATGATCAGTAACTAGGTTGACATATCCTTTCAAAAATTCAGTTATGCTATTTAAACCATGTTAATACACAGAGAGTACATATAATTGTTAATGCAAAGAGAACAGATAGCAAACATATTTTACAGTTTAATGCAGTCATGGCAGAAGCTGTGAAGGCATTCTAACAGTCTTGGGTCGGTGTAGATGTTGTTGCACAGTTTACACTGGATAATATCGAACTGCTGACGAGCGTACATGGCTGCGTCTTNTTCGTTTCGTGTTGAATCCAAACTGCCATTGCTGATGTCTCAAAGGAAAATACTATTTTTACACATATCTAAGATAAGTATAATTGTTCCATCGCATCAAGTCCTCACGAATGTATTGGTCATCATTTTGAATTGATGCCATAAATTAAGTTCTCTGCACGTATTTTTTTGGTATTATTATGTACAGAATAATATTTATAGTAGTGTTAATTTCTGTTTGTATTATAACACAGAGACAAATAGACATTTATAATAATCGAATACAGCTGATCATTTATGGGATGACGCGCCCGCTGAAAGCACTGTTGATTCTGAATATGTCAGAGGTATATTGATCGGCTCGTGGAATCCGTCGATTGGAATTCAATAACAAAGGTATGCGATGTTAATATTGATGAACCATTCACCGTGTATAAAATTATTACGGAAAATTTATATGCAATAAATGTATCAAAATGATCGTCGTCAATTAAATGGGTTTTCGCGAAAAAATCTTCTTATATTCATGTTATTTAGCGACTGATTTATAAATTGCATCGTGTCGTTGGCATTAATAGCACGGCAACACATAAAACAAATGTGCACCGTAAAATAACCTGTTAAACTGTTAAATGAATGAATTCCAATTAATATGGCTAACCATGCGTCAAGTGAACTGGAAATTTTCTTTTGTTCTTCTAAATAGTCCATTAAATATTTTATTATTATTTTAGTATTATTTATTATTATTTTAGTATTTTACTATTGTCTTCTCCACGACGTTGCATTTGATAGAAATGTAAAATATCACATGTTGCTTTGTTTGTAAATAAAATAAGATTTCAAAAAGACAACGGTCGTTTATCCCTAAATGAAGCAACGTATATGGAAGCCAAACATGACCTTGAATATAAATTATTTTAAAGTAGGATAGTTTTCTATTTGAATGACAAATGTTATTTGTACCAGTGTTTAAATTTTAGATCAAAGCGAATTGTCATTCAGAGTTTATGTAGTTTTTTTATTATTTAAACCATGAATTCTTTTTGTACGAATTACAAAAACAAAGTTTTGCATAAGGCATAATATTAAGACACAACACTTACTAATACAGTAGTATAAGTTTTCGTATTGAATTGTTTTTTTTATCCAAACAATTTGTCTGGTCTATACTTGAATAGTTTCATAACATGTACATTTTATGTAGCACTTACTTATTTAAATAATTGGTATGTTTTAGTTCATAAAAATAACTTCATGTATGGTAATATATTTTATTTATAATTTTATTTTAATATAATATACATAGCTTTACAACCGATGTCTTGATTTTTTTATACTTAATATGTGTATAGACACTGTATCTTTGTACATGTACACGACATACGAGCACGAAAATTGTACATGAACACGTAGTATCTTACTGAGAGCACTATGGTAGCGAAACGGTTAGCCGTGTCCACAATGTTCATATTAAGCATAACACAATATTTTGTATGAATTGTGTTAAGTAATAGTACGGTATGTGTGCATTAGTAATTGAATATACACCCAAACTATTTAAACGGGATTGTTACAACTGGAGTTTCACTTCTTTATACTGTAACACCCTGCCTTGCGACATCCTGAGATAGATTATGCATATCAATGGTTTGTTCGATATGATGTTTCTTTTTCAAATCGTGTAAACACGAATAAATATAGTTGATATTTGTATTTATCTCATTTCCTAATGCCTTAGAAAGTTGTTATTGTGTTGCTATGGTGAATATGGAGCCTGTAATTGACTCCATGTTATTAAAATCTATTTCAAAAGTTCTTTCTTAAGATATTTTTATTAGAACAAATGTGATATTAGGTTAATTGTTTTTCACATGTTATAATAAGGATGAATTCGGAGTTTTAATGTGAGGTTTGGCTTGTCATTCAGCCGGTTTAAGCACCCAATTTTGCATGTCATTTCAAATAAGGTGACCACATATTAACTCATGTTTATTTTTATGGCGAGTTGAATGTGGTACCATGTATATGCGATTGGTTACTTACCTTAAATAAACGACAAATACGTGTCATACATAATTTTTCTTCTGATAATGGTATGGAGTATCGTTATTTCCTTTCATTCAAACATGAACTCATTAGACTTTGCTGAACATGGCTATGGCATAAACGACATACGTCCATGGAAAGCTGTTGTGATACATTTGATCAATACTCTATAATACCAGACGACATATTGAAAGAATGCCTGATTAAATCTCTGATTGATCAATAACAGTAATAAAGGAATCAATACTTCATTGGGACCTCGTTAAACGTTACACACCAGGAATACAATTTAATGGCATTATAATTGAATTAGGTCCGTTTAATGGCCGTTATATTTAGATTTATTTACATGCGAGACATTATTGACTTCGAGAGGTGTTCATGCTACAAACATTTGCATCACAACGTAGATGTCATCTAAAGATCAATATGTATAGAATACCAGCTCAGTGCTGAATACGGATATGTTTATTTAACGAGGCTTAGCAAACTGTAGCTACCAGCCTTGGCGAATGGTTAGGATTCTCGTGCCGAGCATCTATTTTTCAAAATAGTCTGTGTATTTTAAGAATAAATTACAAAAAAAATAGCGGACTTATCATACGATACAATCGACTTTATACTTTTTGAGATTTATTGATAGTATAAATAGAATACCATGTAATTATATTAAATGTTCTATTAATTGTTTTAATTGACTTCGTTTATACTATAACAAAAGCGCAACCAACGACTTTTGGGTATAAGGTTTCACAATTTACTCGGTATTAATAAAAGTCAAAGGTAAACACAATAGGTGTTTTCTGTACAAGTAGATTTTTACAAATTATCAAGTGCCACCTCATTCTTAACCACTGTCATGTTACTGATCAGCCAATGTCGTTGATTCTATCAAACGTTGAATTCGTCTTACACTACCATGGTTATTTTGTTTCTGTGTATGCATTGCTTGCTATCAAAGACCTTATTGACAATTTAGGATTTAGCTATGTATTGCATGAACATGTTAACATAACAGACCATTATCCAAAAACATGAACAACGTCTTCGAGATCAATATGTCCAGTCATGGAATGATATGATAAATTCGCAAAGTAAATTATATTATTATGTTAAATTTAAAAAGGATAACACATTTGAAAAATATTTGGAATGTGTTGATTATGATTGCCATAGAAAAGCTGTAACAAGATTCAGACGTAGCGCTCATTCTTTAGAAATTGAAACTTGTAGATACAATAACATTCATAGAGAAAACGGAAAATGCAAACTGTGTAACAGTAACATGGTTGAAACAGAATATCACTTCTTATGTATTTGTACGCTTTATCAAGATCTTAGAATTAAGTATACTGTAAACCAATCGTTTTATACTGTCAACAAGCTCATATATGATGTCAAGTCCTAACTCTAGAAAATTAAGAAATATTTCCGAATTTATTTAAAATGCTATGATAAAAAGGAAGTATTACCCTGCTAGCTAGTACTCTGTTGTTTCTTGTTAACGTTGAAAACCAATTATGTATTATGTATTCACGTGTTCATTAATTATCCATTTATGTGAATGCTTTTTGTTTAGAATTTTATTTGTGTGGTCATCTTTATTTATATTTGTTTACTACATGTATGTGGCCAAAGGCATGTATTTGCTGATTTGCCAATAAACTTAAACTGAAACTGCTATAATGATATTGCTTAAACTGAAATCTACATTAAACTCCAAACGGTATGGTGTTGTATTATCCATATTAACTTTTCCTATGAAATTAAAAAAATGCCTACTTATAATATCATATACCTTGAATATAAATGACCAGCCAATTTAATGACATATTTAACCGATATTTGGTTTTTAAAGTTTATTGTGAATGTGTTGCTTTGGATGTTCCTTTTGCGTACTATTCATATTAACAGTACACCCCTGTTACACTTCGTCAAAACCCCTTGCACTCGTGTTTAAAGCAATGATACATTTACCCCTGGTATATGTTCAAATACAAACACATACTTCTTTTTGCATTGTAAGCGTTTACTTAAAATTTCAAAACAAACCCCCAAAACGACAAAATGGCAAACACATAACAAGGGATCACATTTTCGATACTAATCTGAACGAATATACCGTATAGTAGCCTGAGTAGCAGTATAATTTTGGCATATATATATATATATATATATATATATATATAACTGTCTTTGAGATACACCTTTGTGCTATGGGTTTAATTTAATTATAAGCAAAAATAAGCCTGTTAATGTACGCACATATCTTCTGTTAAATGTATAAAGAAAACGCATAATAACAAATCAAAGTCAATCATATGTGTTCCGATGTGGTTGAATGTTGCGTTTGAGAATGCCTAGCAATTCATATATGCCTCTAAAATATCTCAAAACTGTACAAAAAAGACATCCAATTAATTTGGCGGTTAACATTTTCTTGATATTGCATTACCTATAACTATAAAGAGACGTCTGTTTGATCGAAATCGTGCGTGAACTGTAGCCGTATTATTGTACATATATCTTAGCATGCCTATGTAAACGATAATTAAACACCTGTGACAAACTACATTACCGTTTTGTTTATGTTGCATCAATAAACCACAGACATAAAATACGTACATTTAAGTTGACTGACACCCAAGCTTTATTACAATTCAGCTAAAGCGCATGGTGGTTGTATATATATAACGTCCAGTTTTCTTTTGTAAGAAAACAAAAGTAACTTTCTAGTTTTACTGCTATTCGGGATTCGTAAATGTCTTAGTATAACATTTTGAATAAACAAAGTCTAATAAGCCAGTTATTCAGTCAACTGCTTATTTCACTAGTCTTCTGTAATGAAATAAAAATGGATTTACTCGACTACATTCTCAAATAAAGAAAGTGACTTGCCCAACTAAGACATCTGCTAGAAAATACATCAATATATATCTACTTACTGTGGCGCTGTACAATAGTATTGTTAAATAAACATCGTTTAGAGTATTCCTAAATGAAACGACCCTTTTGTTGTTAACCGGCAAGTATATAATCATTTTGCAAATGATCATGTTTCAACTCACTTTTCAAATTACAGTTCCCAAAGCCAAACACTTTGTTTTAAGTCCGTCGTTTATCACATCGCTTTGATATCGTTTATAGCAAATATACTCACACCATAAACGAAAGCTCTGATGTTTTATGGGTGCGAAGTAAACTCGATGGTCATAACATTTATGACAAATCACTTTAAGGTCTTCACAGTGTGTTCGCCTAAAGTATCCAATTTAAAAGTTGTTTGGTTTATAGGACGCTTGCAAGCGTTTTGAAAGCAATGATGTTAACTTATTTTCGTCACAAATTGCCCATCGAATCGCAGTGTAGAATGCCATACGTAGAATCAATTGTTGCATATGCACTCGTTTGTTTTTAATATTCTATCATTGAGCCAAAGTTTCTTCATCGGGCATATACTATTTAAATTGTTCATCGGTAACAATAAACGTATAAGTATTTTGCCGCAACATGTTAAATTATGTTGCCCGGGTTTGCATCTCACGATATAATAGTTTAGACCCCCTATGCTTTCCAAGGACAATTCCAAGGCAGTGACCACACTTTTATTCATGTTGTTTAATTGCTGTGTATTTGTGTGCCCTAGTGCCATAATGGGCAATTGAGTCCGTTTCCATAAATACAGAACCACATGCTAATATAAAGTTTCTCCGCAGATACAGTTTCCCCTGGTATATGTTCAAAACAATATATTACTTCTCTTTGTTTATTTGCCTTGTAAGCGTTTACAGTAACTTTAAATTGCGAAAACAAAATCCAAAACGACTGAATAGCAAACAATTAACAAGGTATTAACAAGGTAACACGTTTTTTATTATAATCTGAATGAACTCATCGTATACTAGCCTGAGTAGCAGTATAATTTTAGTATATATATGAATGTCTTTGAGACACACCTTTGGGCCATGAGTTTAATTTATGTATAAGCAAAAATTAGCATTTGAATGTAAGCACATATCTTCTGTTCAATTAATAATGAAAACGCATAATAACTAATCAAAGTCAATCATAGTTTGTGTTCCGACTTGGTTGAATGTTGCATTTGAGAATACCTAGCAATTCGTTTATGACTCTTAAATATCTCGAAACTGTACAAAAAGACATCCCATTAATTTTGCGGTTTACATTTTCTTGATATATTACATTATCTATAACTATAACGAGACATCTTTTTGATCGAAATCATGCGTGAACTGTAGCCGTATTGTTGTACATATATCTTAGCATGCCTATGTAAACGATCAGTATACACCTGTGACAAACTACATTACCGTTTTTGTTTATTTTGCATCCATCAAACCCCAGAAGAAAATTATGTACCTGTAAGCTGAAGAGCACATGTATATATAACGTCACATTTTCTTTCTTAACAAAACAGTTTAGTATAAAACGTTACTTGCTAATCGGAATTCTTTAATTTCTTATTATAAAATGCTGAATTAACAAAGTTTTATAAGTGCAAACATCACTATAGTTCTGTATGCAAAGAAAAGATGATTTACTCTTCTACATTATAAAGACAGCTAGTTACTTGTCCAACTAAGACATTCTGCTCGAAAATGCATACAGTATCATATTATATGTTTCAACAGTTTCGCTGTACAATATTGTTGTTTAATGAACATCGTTTAAAGTATTCCTTAATGAAACGAATGCTTTATTTTTATCCGGCAAGTATATAAGCATTGTGCAACAAATAATATTTAAACTCACTTTTCAGGTTACAGTTTCCAAAGCCAAATATGTTGTTTAAAGTCCGACGTATATCACCACACTGTGATATGGTCTATAGAAAATTTGCTCACGACATAACTGTACGCTCCGATGTTTTATGGGTGCTAAGTAAACTCAATGGTCTTACAATTTATGACAAATCAATTTAAGGTCTGCCAGTTCCGTTCTCCATAGGTATCCAATTTCAATAGCAGTTGGTTTATTTAAATGTTGCTTTCATAATATAGAATTCTCATTTCACCGCTGCGTTACAAATTAATTTTGTGGTAATTTTGATTTCATAAACGCCTGATTAAGAACGCAATAGCAAAACCAGCATATCACTGGTTTAATCACTTTGTTTGTTGCTGCTACAATTAACGGATATCCCCACTACTTCAAGTGCTGCTGCTGAGTATAATGTTCATTATGCTATTTGGCGCCTTAAGTATCGCAATTCAGCGTGGGCATGCGGATAATACAAACAAAACGGGAAATTTAACACATGTTTGGACACAATGCACGTTTTGGCACGCATGCTTGATTTCATTTTATTAACTCTGATGGATAATGTTAATAATTGATGCAGACATGTCATAATAAACACCTCTTTATGCATTATTAAAACAATAGTTCGGGTGCACGATGATATTCAGTTGTGTTTTTAACAAGAAACTGTATTGAACTGGTCAGCGATTTTCTTATAATACGCTATTGATAATTCTGGAGATTTATCTATTTTCTTATAATACGCTATTGATAATTCTGAAGATTTATCTTTTATTTTACGTAAGTGCTTACTGAAAGTCTAAATTATAATTTTGAGATTTGCCATATACTACAGTTTTTTTCGCAAGCCTTTATTATTGCGGAATGCAGCGCTATTGCCAAATGACACTACGCAAGTAAACAACGGATAAAATGTATTTGCCTTCTTTCGTAAACATTTAAGTTTAAGCATCGGCACTCGTCATAATATCATGGAAACATCTTGAATATGTTCTTAAAATCGTTGGTCTGTTATTAAATCAGGGATTAACCATTATACAAATGCAATTATTAATGTTTCCCTTCATAATTTATAAATGCGTTTTTATAAGCATGTAGTTTTTTTCGCATAAAATACACAAGCAAATTCAGTAATGTTCTTTGCAGGGACGTGTATAGCCCTGATTAGACATTATGTGTACCACCTGTCTCTAAATTTCAATATCTCTGATAGATGTTAATACCAACTCACGAACATTCATTTAAATTTAGCCATACAAGTTTAAATACTAATTTTCGATTCGGTAAACATACTTTATTCAGACTTAAAATCGCTATTAAAATGAGAAACAAGATTTATTCGCTCACGATTTTTACTTGCAAGTATTGAAACTTACATAAATTTCACGAGTCATTAGCCTCCGTTACAAACATGCGAGAGTAAGATGAATTGGGGATTAATGAAACAAGTAAACATTAAGTGAAACACCACGAAGATCGTTTTATAATTTTAAAAAAAACAAACTTGGCTTTTACATGTCAATGAAATGTGCTTGTGCAAATATATTGATATAATTGACCACATTAATTTCTTTAAATTTTATTTAAGAATAAGGCAAAAACCAAATTTACCTATAATGGAAACATTCTAAATGAGTCTTGCAGTCATATGTTATGACAACACTATTTATAGAGTGGTGTAAAGTGGATAAACATTTCAACTTTAGAATCATACCATCTGCATGCATTTATTAAATGACAAGATCGTTTTATGTGTCCTTTGATGTTACTTGATCAGATGTGATGATGGTTGTGTAAGTGCAATACATTCAAAATGTCAAACATTAAAAAACATATTGTTCAGTGGAGTATTGCGAATTAAAAATATTTTTCTTATAGATTTGGTGAAATGAACAGTCTATAATAAATAAAATTAAAAATCGTTAATGTTAAATTACACAATGCAATATTTATCGACGAAGTGTAGTCTATCAGATGTGACATTTTATTAGTACTACATGTATACTTATTCAGAGTTCACTAGAAATGGCATAGTATTCGTCTTTATGGGTATATCATTACCCATAGCAACAAACAACAAAATTCCACAAATTGAACATTTAGCACACCTATGCAACTATTAATGCAAACACGCTTTATTGTACATATTTATTGTATCATCCAACAATTTTCATTTGCTAAATAAACTCATTATCTATTAAATACTGACACAAAACACGTGCGTAATACTGGGTTTTATGTCACAAGGGGATGAGCAATCTGGTTTGGAGCTACGCTGGCCGACTATGGTATACATACTTTAGTTTCAACGATGCGGCTCAATTTATATCCCTTTTAACCCCATCTTACCATGTTACTTATAACTTCACTGTTGTATGGGCTTGGTGATTTCGTTTCAATGGAGAACAAAATACAACGTAAGATCATTCTTGAACATGTACGTTTTTGATTCCGTAGTTTCAGTTTAGTGTACAATTATTTTACAGAATGAGACGTTTTCGTGTTCCGAAAACAAACAGACAGTTATATTTTGATCGCGTGAACATCAAACAAGATCATCTAATAATGTATTAATGCGACGATACCTTAGATGTGAGACGACATTTAAGTAAGTACTTACAAGTTTTATATCCGTTATGGGACCATATACACACTAGAATAATAAGGAATATCACTACGTTAAGTTCATTTCATTAACTGACAACTCATTTACACGACACACACTTATGTATAAGTTGATCGGCTGCTGTGATCGCTCTGGTTCATAGTTAACAACAATATATATCAATTACCAAAGCAACGCCTTTAAACAACAATGAAATGTATTGATTTATGCATCAGCCTCAGCGCGTTTTACAAAACAAAAGATGCGTCATGTTTAACGTGTTGTTTAACATTGAAACAATATTTTCTCGAAAACCTAAACGATGTTGAGTGTATCGTTGTTTTTTCTAGCCAACATTAACATACCACCTACGAATGAGTATAAATAACGGATAAACATTTGTCGATACATAATAAAAGGCAGTATTTTACCGTAATAAACTCGAGTTAAAATCACTGATAGGGAATTCAACAGAAAACACTAGGTTACGTAGACATGTCTAATCATGTTTTCCCTATTAGTAATTAATAATATTTATATGCGCTTAAGTATAAAACTATTATATAAAATACTCATCACTTCAATACAAACAAGTTTAATATTGTTATCCACCCCATTACCTTTTGGAACAAGTTCTGACGTATTGAATTTTAACATATCATTTTAAAATGAATGTATTTTGAGTACATTCATAATTATTCATGATGGGCGTTAAACGCATTATTATTTTAAATTTCTATTTTGTTAGGTTAAGTAATGAATATTCATAAATGAAATGATAGTTTCAATCATAAGTCGAAATTTGTTTTATTTGAATATAATGTATGCATTTTTGTTCATTTATGACACAGCGGTTTTGAAATTTGTCATTTTGTCCCTTTAACTCGAAAAATACTCTTGAGTAAAAAATAAGGCATTTTATAATTTTAATATGTCAAAATGAAATGTTAATAAGCCTGTGAGACTTGTCGCTATATTTTTACATGTACTGTTTTTCATCTTACTTCTCTTTGATGATTTACCATCATTTGACTCGGTGAACAGTGATACTTAACCCACTATTATATTTCTCATTATTTTGAAATTAAAACATACGACTCTTGTCAGGCTTGTGAGATACTTTATAGGAATAACTTCCCCGACAGTTTTCCAAAAAAGCATCACTTAGCATAGCATAAAATATATAACGTCGATGTTTTCCAAAAACAATACTTATAATATTTATTAACTTCTTTATAATTGATATACTACATCAGAACATTTCTTGTTTTCATTATAACATGTTTTTAACATGTCAATGTCTACTCACATGTTGACTTAAACGTCAATCGTGTCATTTGTGAACCATCGCTCTTTGCTATCATTATATAAAATCTGCACACACAATCACCTCACACTGAAATGTTTAACATTTGCGACGTTTACTAGATGCTTGTACAATTTATGACGATAGTATATCAATCGAGGGTTGTCCGCATTCGGTCTTCAAANGGGAGTGGAGGAGTGGGGGGACATTATGGTTTTGTCTGTAGGTCGTTATGTATTTAATTCGGATTGTATGACTGCATTACGAATAAGTATTCACACTTTGTTAAAATCTTGTTAGAATGTTGTCATTTATAATTTAAAAAAAATCAAACTTTGACAACTGATAACATATCTCTTCGTAAAAAGGGTTCTTCTTGTGCTAAAATGACTACCACATCTACTTCAATAGCTATTGCGAATTCCATTACATGTACTCGCTCAGCGACTGCTGTTGCTACTCGGGCGACTATAACAATATATCAAACAACTATGACAATCGAACATCTATTCATTGAAACGTTTGTTCCTTTCCGATTTGTATGCACTTTTAAATGTATTATAGGAGTGTTGATGTATTTTGAATTCAGTAACTATGAAATGGCCTTAACTTTTTTGAATGTGTGTCGTTAAATGTTCTGTATTATGGTGCTTATATTCTATAAAAGTGTGTATTTAATCTCATTAAATACACAGTGAATCTTCAGCTGCACCATCACTTACTATGCAGTGCGTTCATTAATTTATAGCAAGGGAGCTATTGCTAAACAACTCACTATTTATCTCATACATTCGTTATGTTAAATATCAGCGAACAAAGCATGGAATTTGAAGGACATTGAAACTACCAGTTAACTTATCAATTTATCGTTATATAGTTAACAAGTTTAAAAATCAATCAATATACAATTGAACATAAATAATCATTTCTCTTTTAACATATAAAATCGTAGCAAGTGTCTACGTTTGTGAAATAAACAATTACCCTGCTCTGTAAGATGTATTCCAATCGATTTACTGCACACTATAAATTGTGATTGAAACGACCGTTTTTCGATTGTATATCCCCATGTATAGGCATTAACACTTTAGTTTATTTTTCGTTCATGTTTTAAATTTGCATTTAAAAGCTCAGCGGTTAGCCTGAGCCGCAAAGGAAAGCGGGAATATTATTCTCCATATATTTCACGATTGAATGGATGTAGCATGAGACATTTGACACAAACAGATGTGATATGGTGTATACAGTTAAGGGAGATTGATCGTAAAAATTAACATCTTAAACCCAAGGCGAACAGTAAAATGCGTATATCGCAATCAAATGTCATAAAACTACATCAAATTAAAATAAAGTCTACCCTGGTACACGTTACTTACTGGTTTTATTGAAGATTTGGAAAACATTAAAGTTGCTTTAAAAATACGCTGTTTACCACTTGCTCAACGTATTCATATTCGTATGAAAGGTTAACAAATGCAGTGACTTACATTCCCCTACTCGATCATTCACCACATATAGAAGTTATGTATTGTGTTTTATATGAGTCGTTTACCTTAAAACAGTTACCCTTCGGAATTGATATGTTTATTGTACAGCTGCACTTAATTACCGGTATTGTGTGAGCTATTGAAATAATTACCTTCATAAATGTATTTCACAACTGCTCATACCCAAATATATTTAATATGCATACATGTATGTACCAATATGCAAAATAGAATTACACATTTGTATATTTAAAAAAAAAAAAAACATGTGTTGCAAACACGTTTTAATGTGCATAGTTATTGTATAAGATCTATATATTAAATACTGACTCACACGCGTTATAATGTAAACAAAATTTTAACCGCATCATGCGAAAATGGGTCTTATACCATTAACGAGTATGTCCTGACCCGATAACGCGCATTCTGGTTTTGGAGCTACGCTGGCCGCATTGACTTTTGGTCTTTTTTCGCACGACACGGCTCATTTGATATTTATATCAACCACCAACCCCATCTTATCATGCTACTTATAATTTCACTGTTTTTGTGCGCTTGGTTTAAATAGAAAACTGAATACAAGATAAGTTAATTCTTAAACAGTTACTAATTTGTTTTTTCTGTTTCAATTTAATTGTACATACATTAAACAGAATGCGACGTTTTCGTGTTATGAAAACATCCATACAGTTATATTGTCATAATGTGAAAATAAAGCAGACTTATTAAACAATGTAATAATATGACACGAACTGAGATGTGAAATGACATTTAAGTATATACTTACAAGGTGTTATTTCCGTTATGTGACAATATACACACTATAAATGCTAAGGAATATAAACACGAAGCAATTGTATTTCATGAAATGACGACACAATCATACAACACACACTAATGTATCAGTTGATCGGTTGCGGTGATCGCTCTGCTTCATGTTTAACAGTTATACATATCAATTACCAAAGCAACGCCCTTAAACACTGATTTAATACATCGAATGAATTGCATGTATGGAAAGGCCTTAGCACATTATGCAAAAGTAAAATGATTTTATGTTTAACGTGTTGTTTTACATTGATATTTACAATATGTTTTTAAAACAAATAGCGTTGCTGGGTGTATCGTTGGTATTGGTCGGCAACATGTACATGCCGACGCACCTATACGAATAAGTATAAGGATAACATTATAAATATATCATATTTAATATGTGTCAATGTATGATAAAAAATCAATTGTTAAGGGAATTCAACAGAAAGCACAACCTTAAATAAAGTTGTGTACACATGCTTTCCCATTTAATAATCAATAAGAATATATATCCTAAAACAGCATGAAACTTGAAGGACAATGAAACATCAGTTAACATACCACCCTGTTTTTATACACTTATCAAGTTTAGGGTTCAATCGTTAAAAAAATGAAATATATACTCATGTCAGTTTTATGTTATAATAAAAACTCGTAGGAATGTGTCCGTTTGTGAACTTAATAATTGGCATTGCATTGTAAGATGTATTTAAATCGGTTAACTTCACACTTTAAATTTTGATTGAAACGATTTTTTCATCCCCATTTATATGCGCCCATTACAACTTCAGATTATTTTTCGTTCACGTTTCGTATTTGCTTTGACAAGCTCAGCGGTATTCTTTAAAAAAAAACGTTCGCGCGTTTCGCAAAGGAAAGTGGGAGTATTACACTCGCCATATATTTTTCACGATTGAATGGATGAAGCGTGCGACATTTGACACAAACAGATGTGATAGTGTTAACATAGTAATGTAGATTGATCGTAAAAATGGACATCTTAAATCCAAGGCGAACCGTAAAATGTGCATCGCTCAATCAAACATCATTACAATTCATCAAACGAAAATAAAATATACGCTGGTAAATAAAATAACAAGACATTGTCATATAAAACGTTGAGTTGTCATGTTTTGTGAAAATATCGTTAGGCATTTATTTACTCGTATGATTATGTGTTAAATAAGGTTTCGAAAACGAGTATTTGATTTTACATTGAAATTAAACAAACGTCATTCGTACTGTTAATTTAAGTACCACTTTAAGTACATTTTTAGTTCTTTAATTAAAACATAAATTTCAGCTAAACAACTTACATCTTACAGTATTAAAAAACTTATGAAACGACAGCCAATATCACCGAGTAATTTAATCATGAACGTTACTTACTTGTTGAATTGAAAGGGGTAACATTAAAACCTACACTGGCACAAACTCGATTACAGTTTACCAATATATCACTTCCACGTCAAGTATGAAACGTTCGGCTGTTATTGACCAAAATACTAGAGCAAGTGTGATGTTGTTTATAATTTTAAGAGAACTCAATAGCAGCGTTCAATCTCTAATCGATACATTCACACGTATCACCATGGCAGCTAGCACACGTCGCATTAAGCACACTTGTATGACACATTGGGATGCTGGTATTCGTAGTGCATATATTGATAGTTTAATAACGAAGACTAACGTAAGCTTTCAATAAGTTATTATGTTAACGTTGATACATTTCGTAATAATTATTCAACAGTAGAAAATTAGTAAGAGCCAACATTCTTATGACAAATTCTTTTCCTAACTTTTAAAACATTTAGGTTTTTCAAATGTGATAGTTTGAGAAAATCCGCCAAGATGTTGAAGAGGACTTATGCATTTAAATGAAGCTATTAGGTATTCAACTTTGAATGGCCTAGCGTGATCGATTTGGCTCGGGCCAGAGGTTCCGTGTTCGAAATCCGCTGAAGTAAACATTATTAACTAACTTCAAATCTTGATAGCATACCAAATATTGCATGTGTTTCAGTTAATGCATTTAATAGAACTTAAATGCTGCAGGTGACAATGTTCCTGGTGTTATAATGCGTCTGAAGTAGTGCAATTCAGCTTGAACGTTTAGAGAATACGCACGTTTACGCACGTTTAAACGCATAGCAAAGTTTACCTTGCTCGCTTGATGTCATTTTATTAATTCGGATGAATGATGGTAATACCGCTCAAATAGACGTTTTATACTCGCTTATTAGTTTTATTAAGATACAGCCACAACAGTTTAAGTACAATATTTTGATAAATAAACAGAATATATTCAGAATGTCAAGCGGTATTAAAATGAGAAACAGGATTTATTCAGAATGTCAAGCGGTATTAAAATGAGAAACAGGACTTATTCCCTAAAGATATTCACTTGCGAGTTTTGAAACATACATTTCACGTGTCAATAACCTCCGATACACATGTGATAGCGCTTATGAATTAGGGGTTAACGAAACAAGTAAAAACTAAGCAACAAACAAAAGTTGTATAATCATTCGAAAACAAAACGCTTTTACATGTCAACGAAATATGTTTGTGCAAATTTATTAATAGCACATTAACTTCTTTTAATTCGTTTTTAGAAAAAGAAATGGATCAAATTGACCTATAATGGAAAAAGACAACAACAATATAAGTATTGCATTCAGTATGGTATGACAACAATATTCAGAGAGCTTTTAAAGATCGTTGAAGTTGATAAACATGTTAACCTAAAATCATCCCATATTGATGCATTTATTAAATGACAAGATCTTTTCATGTGTGTTTTAATGCTACTCGATCATAAGTGTTGATGGTTGTGTTAGTGCAACATTTACAAAATGTCAACCATTATTTTATGCTTTCCGATGGTTCAAAGCGAAATATCGGTTAATGAAAACTGATAAATCACTGTTTAAACAGTGAAAAGTAACAGTGACATTAATCGATAATTTTCATTGTTTTACCGGAACTATTTAATGGCAAAATACTAAAACAATCATTTGTAAAAAGACACTAAAAAAAGAAAAAGTGTTGGATTCGGTGTGAAAACGATTTTAATTCACTCGTGATCATCGAAAAAATATATAAATATGATCAATCTTGCTTTAAAATCGATATTCCATCCAATCAAACAAATATCCACAATTTTACGACAAATAATGTTAAGTGGAGTATTGCAATTTAAAAGCATGTTTTTATTCAATTTATGACATTAACAGTGTATAAAAAAGCAAACAATAATAATTCTAATGTTTCTTAAATTAAATATTGCAATATTGGTTCGACAGTTTTTTTAGAGTTCATTAGAAATGGCGTAGTTTTGATGTTTACAGATAAATCATTTACCATAGCAACAAGCAGTAAAATGTCACAAACAGTATATTTGGCACATCGAATGGAAATACGTGCTTTAGAAGGTGAATGTTAGCATCAAATACAATGCTTTTCCATTACAATACTATGATAAAATAATTAGTAAACGCAATAAAGGGTTCAGTAAGCAAATATTAAAGTGAGACTGTACGATTTCGTCAAATATTTACGAATTTATATAAAATGTGTTAAAAAATAGTATACATATATTTCAATATATATATTAATAATGCTTAAGAAGAACATGTGTCGAAAAATGCGAAATAAGCCAGATATTTAAATCTGAAATCGAAAATGGCTTCCAGCCTAATTCGCTAGCATCTATATCATGCATGTACAATGTGAATCTAAATTTAGTTTTAGTGCATATTCGTCCATACGACACGAAGACACAATTTTGTTTCCAAACAAATACGAGTAAAAGTGTCGGCATCGGCTTTAACCAGCGCTAAATTGTCTTTGCTGCATATTATGAAATTCGTCTTCAATGTTTAATTTTTCTTGCATATTTTGTGTTATTGTAACATATTTTTATCAACATATTACAATTTAACACATATACAAATTTGACAAAATCGTACAGTCTCACTTTCAAATAGAACGTTTTCATATTCGTCTGAAAGGTAAACAAATTCAGTGGTTAACGTTCCCTACTCGATCATTTAATACATTTAAAAGTAAGTTGTTATGTATGAGTCCTTAACCGTACAATTCGGAAGTCATATACTTATTGTAACACTGCTTGCAATTGCATGTATTTTGTTATCTTGTTAGCTCATTACATTCATGAACCTGTTCACAATTTCTTAAACTCGAATAGATTTAATATACAAATATAACAATATGCAATTTCGAAATAGAATTACACATAATATAGTTTAACACGACCATTGTTTGCATACACGTTTTGTTGTACATACGTATTGTTTATTATACAATATAGATCTATCTATTGAAATACTGACTCACATGCGTAATAATCTTAACCTAATGTGAGCCGGAGCATGCGAAAATGGTTGTTATACAATGAGGGGGTATTTATTGACCCAATAACAGGCAAGCTGGTTTGGATCTACACTGGCCGCATATAACAAAAGGTATTTGGTCGCACGATGCGGCTCGATTGCTATTCATATCAACCCTCACCCTCCATCTTACCATGTAACTTATATTTTCACTCTTTTGTGCGTTTGATGATCTCTTTCAATAGTGACCAAATTACAATATAAGTTATGTCTTGAACGTTCACTTATTTGTTTCTTTTGTTTCAGTTTTAGTGTACATACATTATGAAGATAATAACGTTTTCGTGTTACGGAAACAAACAGACGTTTACAGTTTCATAGTTTGAACATAAACCAAGCTCACCTAACAACGTGTAAAGTCGACATTAACTGAGATGTGAGATGTCATTTAAGTTAACAATTACGCTGTGTTATATCCGTTATGCGACACTATTTACACTATAATCACTAAGGAATATCACTGCGGTCATGAACACAACTACGACACGTGTGTATTTATGTGTACGACACACACTTATGTATCAGTTGATCGGTTGCGGTGATCGCTCTGCTTCATGTTTGACAGCAATACATATCAATTACCAAAGCAACGTCCTTAAACAATAATGAAATGCATTTAATAAATTAGATTCGTTGATACGCATTAGCGCATTTAACAAAAGTAAGATTGTTCATGTCTGATGTGTCGTTTTACATTGAAATTTATAATATATTGTTTAAAAAAGAAATAACGTTCGTGACTGCATCGTGTATAGCCAACATTAACATACAAACCAACATAAATGAAGGGATGTAGTAAAGATGAACATGTGTTGATGCATATTTAAAGCATTGACTTGTGTCAACATGTATTTGACGCATATAATATAATATAAAATATAATATAAAATAATCATCAAATCAATAACACAAGTTCAATATTATTATTCCCTATTTTTCTAAATGTACAATAATAATAAAAACGGCATGTAATTTGAAAGACAATTGAAAAACCAGTTAACATACCACTTTATCTTAATATAATTATCAAGTTTAGGGTTCAATCAATATAAAATTTGAAATATATATTTCATGCCAGTTTTATGTAAAATTAAAAATCGTAGCATGTGTGTCCGTGTGTGAAATAAATTATTGGCCCTGTTGTGTAAAATTTAAATAGGTTAACTTCACACTTTAAATTGTGATTAAGACGACCGTGTGTTTTTCATCCCCATTTATATGCGGTTATTAAAACGTCAGTTTACTTTTTTATTCGCTTTTGAAAGCTCAGCGGTGGTCTTAACAAATCATAACGGAGTCGTAAAGAAATGTGGGAGTATTCCCCTTCTATATGTTTCACGAAAGAATGGCTTTAGCTTGCGACATTTGACACACCAGATGTGATAGGTTTTATATAGTTAATGGAGATTGATCGTAAATATGAACATCTTAAACCCAAAGCGATCCTTAAAATGTACATCGCTCAATCGAATGGCACTACAATGGATACAATGTAAATACAATCTACGCAGATACATAAATAAAAATACACTGTCATATAAAAAGCTGTGTAGTTGTACTAACATGTCATACAAAGACATCCGTCATTCGCAAAGTTAATTGTAGGTACCACTTCTAGTAAAAGGGTAGTAATTTATATAATAATTAAAACAATAATTTCAACTGTACAAAAACGGCATCATATTATAATTCAAACGTATCAAATGACGGCGAATATCACCATGGTAATTAATTATGCTTGTAACTTACTTGGTTTATTGAAGAATTGTGTAACATTAAATTTGCTGAAAATAATTTAAAATACAATGTTTACAACTTGCTAAAATAAAAAGCAACATGTCACTTCCACGGTGTTAAACATTCGGCTGTTATTAACTGAAATAGAACAGCAACTGCGATGTTGTTTTCAATCTTTAAAGCACATATTAACAGCTTTCATTCTCTAATCGATGCATGCACACGTATCGATATGGCATCTAGCACCAGTCGCATTAAGCAAACTTGAATGCCACACTGGAATGCTGGTATTCGTAGTTGATGTATTGATAGTTTAATAGCGAAGACTAACGTAAGCTTTTATAAATTATTGCATAAGGGTCGGTTATATGCTCACTAGAGAAATTGTACAATTAAGAAACGATGTTTGGAAAGTTGCTAACAAAACCTGCTGGTTTGTCATAGGGAACCATTTCGTGCCTTGAGTGAACATACTTTTTACGAAAACAAAAATCAAGAGTCGACCAATGATCATTGCCCCTTTACAGAATTCTCTTTATGCAGTTTATAGTTCAGTTGTTTTAGCAGCTTATCAACGTGTCATTAAACATGACAAAATGCGGTCTTATTTGCTTACGATTGTTTCAACGGCCAGATGTGTTTGCTTTTAAGCTATTGAAATCGCATTACGAGGATTTATTTTAATATCAATTCTATTTAATTCAGATCATATAGTGTCGTTTTTTTCCAGTTGTATGTATTTAATTATTTTTTATTTCACAAAATAAATCGTGCTTTTATTCACGTGTTGAATAACACATTGCCTGTAACTATAACCCTCTGCCTGTTTGATCGAAATAATGGATGAAGTGTTGTACATATGTGCTACACCAATTGTAAACACTCAACTATACACCGTTTGCATAACTGTGCACCAACAAACTAAAAACAATGAAAATACCTCAATAAAGACGAAATAACTTTTCAGTATTAACCTCGTTTCTTTAACGACCATAATACATGTAAACTGTCTATTTTTAAAGATTTTTTTTCGATGTTGGAAAGATAGAAATGTGTAATGCTTATCAATGATAAAGTATATTTCGTTTTTTGAACGTTGAACAAATACAAGTTCATCTTAGCAGCGATAGAAAAAATGAACCACAATTCGTCATTTTTAAAACATTCATAATACTACAAGCACCTATATATGGCAGAACCATATACAATTCATTCTTAAAGCTGGCGAAATATATAATAAGTTAATCACATAACTAACATGAATACATGTATCAACGCCAATTGTTATCATTTCAGTAGTAATTTATATAAAATAGCTTCAAACGGCTTAAAGCTTAAGACGAGATAAATACTGTCACTTGAAAGACAACTCTACTTGCGGATGTAGATTAGACAATAAAACGTTAAAACATTCACATTACTAGACGAATCGTGAACCCATGTAGATTAACCTTTCCTGAGTGTGTTCTATCACTATGCAGAACATTTGAAGTACCTGTTTTATTTTATCCCAATTAGTGACCTTCAGAATATTCTAGTGGGACAAAATGTATAAATCTTTGTAATTTATTGTTCTTTAACCCGCGATATATACTTTGAGTTTGTATGAAAGAAAACTTGACACAATACATGTTGCTATTATACAAAATATATACTTAATACATTTATCACTATTTCTTAAAGTTAATAAAACAAAAATAATTAAGTTTATATATTATTTCGATTTCAGCTTAACAACTTGTATAAAGGGATGTAGTTAAAAAGAACAACATTATTAAAATTGAAATATCAAATGACAACACTTTGACATCACATTCAATGAAGTTTATCATTTACGAAACTTACTTGTTTAATTTCAAGGTGTAACATTTCAGTTGCTACAGACGACACGGATTTATCCCTCTTCAGAAGAAACATTGTATCGCTTCAATATCCAGAACGCATTATTTATCTGTTATTATGTGCGATTGAAAAGCAGATGCGATACTGATTTCAATTAAAAAGCGATCGATAGCTGCATTAAATCTCTTACCAATGCAGGCACTCGTCTCGCACAAGCAGTTAGCGCCAGCTGTAATTCGCACATGCGCATACACTGTTGTCCTTGTATTAGTGGTGCATAAATGGCAAAGATGGATATTATAATGACGAAGACTATATTCAACTTCTCATAAATTTTGAATTAATGTTGTTGCAGTAGAACAAATACGACATGAATCGATATTGCCACGTGGTAATGTTTTCTGTAGTCAAGATATACATTCTTTTTGTTGAAAAATAATTCCACATCCAAATTCAATCCAAAATAATGAGCTGTCTTAATGATCGGACAGGTAAGATTACAAGATCAGAAGCGATCAATGGCCATCATCTTGTACTGACTTCAATTAAAACGCTATTTTTATTTTGAACGTTACCTGGGGTTGTAGACACCGACCAGTTGTCACAGTCGCCTTACGACTGTTTCGGTGAGTGGGAGAAAGGCTTACACGGTTTAAGATTTCAAACCATTAGTTGCACTAGATGGTATCTAAAATTCCTTTACGAAATTTTATTATTGTCAAAGTGTGCCTTCAAAATACATTTGTATGTCTTTGATATTTACAAGTATGCATTTAAGAGTCGTCTGTAATACTTGCGGTTTTCTTTCTCATTCTACCAAGGGATACCTCAAGCGATTATCTTGACGACAATCGACCTCATATACAAAGCTGTCGCCAGGAATTTAGAGACTGTATACTCAAGTTATGCTATTGCACAAACAGTGCAGACAGTTTGAGATAAGTTCGGCTTTTCAATGCACCACGTGTTTCCTGTGAAGAACTACAAAGATGAGATGATGCTGGATGACGGTTTGAACTCCCAGAGAAAGATCATGTACTTGTCTGAGGATCATATTAAATTCAAAGCACCGACAGCATTGATTGTCCCGTTGAAGAACAAGGACACGATTCAGAAGCTGCTTCAGAGTCCGTTTAATTAGGAAGCTAGGGAAGATAACATTCAAGTCATTTTGTGCACGACTTGTACACAGTTTTGTAAATTCAATTTGATTAAGGATAACAGCATGATTCATAACGCGTTCGTATGCGAATTATGACTTTTAACATTTAGACTCAAGTATATAGTCTATTTTATTTTATTAACTGCTATGAGTTTATTTGCTGTTTATAATGGGATTAACATGCATTCGGTCATTGATGAATAGTTCAGTCTTTCTTATGGTTTATGGGATAAACTAGTAACTGGTTTTTGCTAAGGATATGTACTATCTGCAACGAACTATGACATACTATTTGCATTGAATTTTTCATTTGATTTTTTGAAAAATTTGGTGACCGTTCGTATCAGTATGTATAAGTATATATTATAGATATACGATTATCGATTATACAATTTATTCCATATATACAATGTTATGTTTAAATATAAATGGTTTATTACGTGGTTTTAGTCTAAGGAATATTACACCAGTAAGTGATTGAATTGGATATTAACCCCAATAGTACTTACATTGTCATTAAATTAAAACAATCTTCTATGATATTGATGTTTAAGTTTGATCATATTTGTATGATGTTGTTTATTCTTGTTTATTTTGTGATAAATTATTTGCAAAGTGTGAGATTTGACGAGCCTTTATATCGAGTTTCCCATTGATTTGCATTGGCTGTTCGAATGTGGTTACTTCAGTGGTAATCGTGTTGTATGCTTATTATTTTGTGGAATAAATTATATTAAGTGTTCCGACAATTGGTCACGTGTTTTTAGTACAAGAATTACTCTCTTTTTAAGGTTGGTACATTATCATGTATTAAACATTTAACAATACAGTATGTTGACTTGTTGATGCTTTCAACGTGTAAATGATGTTAGTTAACAACTATAACAGTGTCATGTTTTACATCTAATGAATGTAAAGTAATTTGTGAGTTTACCTGCGTTTATCAGTGATAATTAACGGGTTGAAGACCAAAGATAACAATGCAATTGATAATCATTCATGTCTGTACAATTGTATTATTTTTATTTAAATAAAATCGTGTTTTTTCTCTATCGGAGTGTGTTAAAGTTTACATGCTGATGAAAGTTGAATCAAGGTTTATAGCAATTTGTTGGCCTTCTGCACTGCTTTTGCAAAGAATTGGTAAGGACTATTTTGAGAGGGGAAAACATCACACATAGATGATGCAAAAGAGGACATTCTTATAATGCTGCATACCGGTTTGCGCTATACAAATATGTTTATTTGCTATACCAAGTGTTCATTGGCTGTCGAGATTTTGTCGTTCAAATGGTAACTTAGGATAAAGGCTGAAAGATGGGGTATGTTCAACTGAACTTAACATGTCTGTTAACACCAAAGAGTGATATATTTTCGGTTACAAAGATATATAGTATCACCTTATTTAATTTTCAATTCAATTTTGGAAGCGTTAGGGAAGGCCGCGCCGTGTACGCATATGCACAGGCACCTGGGACCGATTATGAAAAGCACAGGTAAACCCAAAGCCACACCAATAATTGTAAAGCATAGCTTCCGTGGATCGTATGCAATGTTCATGGCGAATAGAATATGCTTTGTGTCATATATATATATTATATATATATATTGCTCTACAATTCAATAAGAAGTTATTTATATTCAAAACCAAACATTCTCAAAATATAGGGATACATTTTCTTAGATTTTGATATTATGTACAAGAAGGAGATTGATAAGACATGATACTCATATTTCTATAATAAACCTAACGTGAACGTGCATTGAAATTTGAGTATAAACGGATATAATAATTTGCCAAACAGTGACAAGTAACATAATTTAAAATTAATTCATATCTTAAATCTGATATGAGTAAACACATTTCTATCAATAATTTCAGCACCGCGGACCATCTTTATACATAATCGCTCAACTCTGTTTAGTGAGATGTAGCCTGTTTTGTATCGGAAACGCACAACAACAACAGCCGATCGACCCTATTATCAGGTGAGAATTGTTTTTGCTATCATTTATAAATAATACGAGAATGTCATAACACGATGTCTTAAGTCATGCCTATCACGCTACCAATAGTTCAAGCTAGACATAGTTCACACCATTTTACAGAAAGTGTACCTAATACGCTTATATTTTAGACGATAATAGAAAAACGAAAGTTAAAGTAAATTTTGAATATGAGAGGACAATTTTCCGAAATTGAGAATCATAAAAAAACCCGCCTTAGTGACAAGATTTATATCTAGTTATTAAGGATTTAATTCCATATCGAAGGTGTGTTCAGCATTTTTGTGATGTACTATTATTATTGTTCTGGTATTTTACCACACAATCAATATATTAATTGTTGGGGTAATATGTGGATAAATAATGGTATTCTATTCAACATCTCAAGTTCATTGTTCCATTTGGAAACATAAATCAACAATGGCATAACGTTTGAGTACATTTATTTCAAACACAGATTGCATTATAACGTACCTAACTATTCATAAAGTGGTCTCTACTTTCAACGTGTGTAAACGGGGAGAGCTTCGAGAGGTTTAATTTATTAATTCTTTTCCCGTTTTGCATGGAAATTCAGGGTTAAAAGAGGCAATCTTTGTGAACAAGTAAATCACACAATCCGTGTTTTCATAAATACTATTTCAAGATCAGATATTCGGTAGATTAGGTGAATTAAATACTTCTTTGTCGCTATATATCGGGTGTGTTAAACAAGAAACGGGCAGTACGACGAAATAGCCTTGTCGATCGTAGCCGAGTATAGCGGTTAAACGTCTCCAACATTAAATAGACTTGCTCACATAGCTTTGACGATATTGAAAAAGATCATTTACTGTCTAAATATGCTTGAATGTTGTAAGAAACTATATATGCAATAACGGGAAAACTAATTTAAACACAAAGAGACAAACAGGTTTTCCTTCTGTTAATTACTCGTAGAGTTGTATATGTGCCGGTTAATAGTTATTTTGCGAAATGTACACTATGTGTTACTCTGCTGTGCTATTAGATTGAATGAGGCCTTTATTTCCTGCGATAATTATATGCAATGCATCGAAATCATTGGATGCCAATAGAATTGCTTAAATGTGCCTGTTTAGTGCATCAAAGTTAAAAATATTGTTTAATGCATACCAATAACGCATGCATACGTTTTGAGATTATTATTTACAAAATGCTGGTAAAATAATGGTATAGACAAAATATTATTTAACCGAACTAGTATAACTTTGTATAAATTAATTTACTGATTGTATGTTGTGATCAGAATGTTGTATTCACTCACAGAAAACACCTATATTATTTAGTCTTCATAAATGACACGCTAACGCAATGGCGATTTCAATGCTGCAATGCACGGGTTGGAAAGTAGTTTGTTATTGTACGATAAGCAGTTTATTTGTTGTTTGTTTAGGATGTAATATAAATGAAATATGTTCATTTTTCAAATAAATTGGTAATTGTTTAGCAACAATTTCTCGCGCATGCGTTTACTACTATCATTGTGTAAAAGCTTAAATAAATGGGGGCGAAACACAGTTTGTTGGTCAATTTGAGGATGCGTTTTACATGTTTCTATTAGTAAAACGTCTGCATGTTACTCCTTGCGTCTAGCATAAAAATATATTTTTGAATATAAACGTGTGCAGACCGTTATACACGTTTTCGTCTCAGTGGAAACAATTGAAGTGTATATATATTCATTATAGAGATATATAAGAATATATTTATATACAAATATCCGACTCATAAGCCTAATGTGCATGATTGGAATATGCAATTAAATTTGTCTTCAAACACTATTTTTTTTACAGTTTTTCGTTAACACATGTAAGCAAAACAATGCACAACATGCATACGACTTTTGACAAAATATGCCACACACTTAGACATTGCTACATACATGTATGGAATTACATTAAAACTGCAAATAATTGGGAACAAAAGCTCGAGACTTATGACGTTTCTCTCTTTTGTTGATTCAATTTAACAGATGATCATCATATCAAGATGATGGAAAGTCAAATCGTGTGCGAAATAAGGATTCGAACGCAAAACATTGCTCGGGTAGAATGCAGACAGTTTAACAAATTACAGCTATTCTGGCACGGTGATGAACTAATGCGCCTTTAATGTCCGTCTCTGTTGTTCATGCGTCGGAAGTTTTATCTTGAAAGTCTCACACTCAAATATTTAATCTATGGTGAAACACATCATTGATCTTCCTCCATCGTCTTTGAATTCGACACAGCTGTGGCATTAAGACGAGAAAATTGCGTTTGGTGTTTATTTCCTAAATTGAAATCAGGGCGAAATACACATACTGATGTCTTTTTTTTAAATATAGCAATATGATTTGAAGTTAAAACACAATGTGAAGCGCGATGTTGGGATGTAAAGGACTTGAGAAGATAACTCAAATAATATGTTATTGAAAACAACTTTAAGCATTAGTGCCGTTTATTCGATTGGCTTACAGCGGTCAGTGGCTCATGAGGTATATTTTCCTATACAAAATGGCTAAATACCCAAATTAATCTTATGACATAAAATAATGATACTCAATCAAACATTATTCGGTGATTAGCTTGGCTATCGAAGTGCAGAAACATGTTATAACTGAGAATTATAATAATCAATGTTTGTGATTATGTTTAATGTGATTAACATATTTACACATGATCAACAAAGAGCCAAAAGGTGGTTATACTGTGCATTTACTTTCCGTAGCATTCAGCAGCACATACACGTATTATCTATTACCAGGATAATTACAGTTATACACCTGACAAACATATATGATTTGAAAATACAGAGGTGTTTTGAGGTGTGCTTGCTAACTACATCAATACAGTTTATATTTATCAAAATTGCTCAATATATATGGATGGATGGGTTTGAGATTTTGGAGGGGGATCTTTAACAAAAACAGTATCATAAAGGAAGAACGTTTCATAAAATATTAATAAACTGTAAACGGTGCCTTAAATCCTTTAACCAATTGCTGTATACTCATGACAACAGGTTATTCTAAGCACTGCGCCAAGCCTGAATACAAAAAAAAATGCGGACATGTATTTATCTCCTGATAATGTTTCTGTATTTTCATGAGTCGTAAAAATAGTGTTCTTACCCATCTGTGAGCATATCTTTTTTTTAAATAAATGGGCTTCTGACTGCACAAAGTATGTCAGGTGTAATAACTATTATTTCGCCGATGTTCCGGTACCCTCTATTCTGAACCTTAGTTATAGGTTGTCTGTATCAACGTTTTATATGTTTTGAAAAAAAGAAGATCGTATGTGTTAATTTTCATTTTCAAATGATGACCAATAACAATCAGACAAAGGTAGTCAGTACGATATGAGCGTTACTCAGTTAGAAACCGAGAAGTGATATTAACTGTTGAACCATGGCGTTGCATTTACTACCTTATATGAATCGATGTATACAAGAGTAAACACACATAATTAAAGTGATATAAAGTAATTTTTTTTCGTTAAAACTCACACATTTTGTTTAATTAACGCATTTAGAAGCATCTTTAAACGCGTATCTAAGCAGCGTGAACACATAAACATAAAATGTATGATTGTCTTCGGAATGGAGAACTTTTTGATCATTGTTTGTAATCCCGCTCTTATTTAAAAATTGAACTGCAATTTAAATAGTTTGTAAATTGAAATCACAATTCTTAGAATAGACTACAGTAGTATGCATTGCCATCGACAAATAACCAAATATACCACTTACATGTAACAGTTTGAATGCCCAGTCCATAGATTTGTGTTTTCCATTGTTGTTTTGTTCACACCTTTTGCATCAAACTTTAAATAGTCCATCAACTGTGTGTGTGTGTCAACCGCTGTTCATTACATAAAACAAACGGATTACATTAGTATTACACTAACCAGCAACACTACATTTTTAAACTTCAGAATGACAGGCCAGTTAAGAGATTCAGATAAGACAAAACTAGAACAGTGGATTGGTCAAGGACCAAAACAATTTAACCGGCTGTACTGTGCGACCCTGGATGGTTTTACGTCTCAAAAATTCCACGAGAAATGCGACCACCAAGGCTCCACAGTCACCGTGGTGCACAATGAGCAGGGATCCGTATTTGGTGGCTACACATCTATGAGCTGGGTAGCTAGCGTAAACAGTTATACACGAGATTACGAGGCCTTCCTGTTCCAACTGAAGTTTTCCGATAAAGATACATTTCGGAAATTCCCAGTTTCGAAGGTAGCGTACAGCATATCTTCGTTTGCAAATAATGGACACGTCTTTGGAGGGAATAGCGGATATGATATGAACTTATTCTCCGGCACTATAAATAGCAGCAGCGGGTTGTTTTAGTTGAACGGCACTGTTTCATTTGGTACCGACTACACGATGTCTGGGGTATCAAACTTGAACGATATCCATAACGGAAACCTGAACATTAAAGAACTTGAAGTGTACAGTGTATCAGATTTGACTTTTTATGTTATACTTTCCTATGTCATACAATATAATATCCTTATGAATAAAGTGTTATCTATATAGATATATATCTGTATGTCTGTCCGTGCGTCTGTGCGTCCGTCTCTCCGTCTTTTTACCCATCAATCCATCCATCTATATATCCGTCCGTCCGCCCATCCGGCCCACCATCCATCCATCCATCCATATATCCTTAGCTTATAGCGTATAGTGTAAGTTAGACTTAGAATGAGTCAAACCAATATTTCTCATTCAAATGAAGTCAAATGATTTATTTCGATCCTAAAGGCGGTTTAAAGCGAAAACAGAAAGCATCTTAAGGCTATGTATGAATATATGTAAATCGCTTGGATTATTATGACACTTCTCTCTGGTAAAATTATTACTTAAAATATCCTTTACTCTTCTCAAATTCTCTTGAAAGCTGATAAAGGTGTACAATATTATTTGATCAGAAAATCATGGGCTAAAATACCATTTAGACTAAAACTATATGTGGAACTCTTAGGGGGGATTGCTAACACCCCATGGCATGTATTGTACCTTCCGAAGAGGTTAAGCACTTCCGAGGGTGTTATGCCCTTTCGTTATGTTACGTCTCTGCCGGGTTGGTGATGAAACGCCCTAATTGGGTTGATGTTACGCCAGTTCCAATAAGTTAACGCCCTTTATGGTGAGACAACGCCCCATTCGGTTGATATTGCGCCAGTATTGATGATTTAACGCACTTGTTGGTGATGTAACGCCCTATTTCAGTTGATGTTACGCTCTTCCAATAATTTAACGCACTTGCTGGTGATGTTACGCCCTTTCTGGTGATGTACCGCACATTCAGATTATGTTAAGCCACTTAACATTCCGTGAATGTCACGCCTTTTCCGCTGATGATGTACCCCTTCGGGGATCATGCGCTTCTGACCGGAGCGTTAAGGCGTTCCTGCGTTGTAAAGCCCCTTCTCGTTATATCATGTTCTTCTGGTAACGGTGCGCTTCTTCTGGTGATGATACGAACCGTGTTATGGCGCGCCCCTTCTGGTGATGGTACGCCCCTTCTAGTGATGGTACGTCCCTTTTGGTGACGATACGTCCCTTCTGATGAGGGTACGCCTATTCGTGTGATGATGCGCCCCTTCTGCTGACGGTACGCTCCTTCTGGTGTTTAAATTCTTCTTTCTTTGATGTTATGCTCCTATGTTTCACCCTCTACGGTGATATTTCTCTTCCTCCGTGGATGAAACACGCGTTCCTTCGTTGCACTGAAGTATTGCTTTATTAGTGACATTGCTAAATACCAAAATGTAGCTGTTGTTAATTTGCTTATGCGTATTTATGTTATAACACAGACAGACAGGCAGATTATTCTTCATACTAAAATAAACACATTATTTCAGTCACGTAAATAGGTATAAAATTATTACATCATATACCATAAAACAGTCATTTAAGAATACACATACAAATAAACACATTCGACGGCTTGAACACGTAAGTTCTATCGATACGGTAATGAAATGTATTGAACAGTATAATGTAGACTCGTATTTCATATAACAAAAACTTGATATATTTACATACATAAGAAATAAGTGAAAAACTAACTTGTGGAATGTATATACAGATGGATTGATAGAACATATGCGGCTACACAAAATAAGTTATCTAAATGTACTTGAACTCCAGCAGGTTACTTGCCTGAAATAAACATGTCATCATCCAATATTAGTAAAAGCAACAAAATGCCGTCTACATTCAAACCAGAGTTGATGTTATCATGTTAAATTTCAAGGTCTTCAACAAATGAATAAAACAATCCGGCGGCATTACCTCCGCTTTCTAGAATCCAACCGCATAACTAAAATATTATAATATGAATAAGATTAACATACTTTAACAAGTGACTGAACATTTGCATACACATCCTTCACTACTCTAAGTAATTCGCCTTGTATACCCGACTTTAACATGTTCAACCATAATGCATTTCGGTATATACTATCAATATAATTAAGAATATCGACGTAAAGAACATGTAAACGTTTTTTTTTTTTTTTAAAAAGGGGTACAATCGATATCACTATACCAATAGCATCGACAGTTGAATATCCTTTACTTAATCCGAACTGCGCATCCGAAATAATAGTGTTTTAGTTGCAAAAAGTTTAATTGCGCTTAGTTAAAATCGTGGTAAATAATTTTGAAAAGCAACTTACTATAGTAATCCCTCTATAGTTATGTACATCATTAACAGTTACCATTGTATGAAAATGGATTATTACCAGTTCTTTTCATTTATCGGGAAAGAAGCCGCACACAAAAAAAAAACGTTAAACAAGTCACACAAATTGGTAAATAAGATATCACTGCATTCAATAAAATATTCGTTCAAAATACAATCCTACCAGATTGTTCAATGTTTTTGCCGATAACAACAGGCTTTCGTCTTGCGAATTAGGTCCGTATATAATCTCTTAAATGTACATAAACGTTCTGTTTATATCTGTTTTATTCAAGTTAAAAATACGTAAGGCGGCGTGATACAAATTTCGTGTAGTATCGCACTTGTTATCAATCCATACCGCATGTTTTATACAGCTATTTGGGTTGAAACTTTAGTTTGTATTATAAATACATGTTTAGAAAATAATGGGTTCACAACACTGCGAATGGTATAAGAACAATTATTCAACACGTCATTTTTTGCCGATCGACTTGAGTAATATTTATGGGTCATAATAGTATTAAGTACAGAAAGAACATATTAATAATCCCTCAACGAAATTGTCCTCGTAACGAATTGTCCCATTTATACTAGACATCGGTGTAAGACAGATAAAAATACGAGACATTAATACATAATAAGTAAAAATGTGACGGGGTGGGATCACTAAATTCGTTAAAATCATGCACGGGAAACAATCCGATATAACGTTTGTTTTCTTCTGTCAACAAATAGTCAATGACAGACGTACATGTAACGTTTTTAGAATAAAACATGTTAACCGCCATTGCCAACTCTGACATTAACAATACTTAAATCTGTAGATTTACATAAATCTAGTAATTTTACTCCATGACTATTAAGTTAACTATCTACTGAGACCCAAACAAAAGCATTATCTTGGCAGTATTCAGCGTCATCATAAACAGTATTATGTATGTCTTGTACAATATAATCACATGCATTGCCAATTCTGCTAGTCAAGTCGCCCGTCGCAAAACATTTACCTAATTCATAGCGTATCAGAAAGATAAGTAATATGGTTCTCTAACATTTCAAACATATCTACATAACATGTGTTATGTACTGGAGACTCATGCCCCCGTATATACGTTGCCCATATATAAAACTTATCTGGGATATTTAAATGAGTGGTCACGTTTTAAGCAGATAATTGTATCATACTTATTTTTTACAATCTCAATACCATCAGCCCATTATTTGTGTTTATACACAACAATGCAACCAATAGTAAACAACATCGAACAACCCGCGTGAATGCTCTTTAGCAGTTGTTCATCTTTGATCGCGGAGGTTAGGTTTGGGAACATTAGATATGTTTACATTTAAATAAATACCAACTCTTAAAGCGGGTGACCATGTGTTGTAATGGGAGACTAGAAATAATAATAAAACATACCCAATTCAACTTAAAAACAACAACATCAAAATAAAGCTCTTGTTAATATACTATTTTGGTATATGTTCGCTTACTTTGCCTGACATTTCAAAACCATGATACAAAAGCGAGAATGACTGCGTAATATTCCGTATAAAAAGCTATCATGATAAATACATAACTATAAAGAACTGTTTTAATAGCTATAATGTCCATACGTTCGTAACGTCCTCGGAAAAGGCGTTGCATCACCGAAAGAGGCGTAACATATCCGGAAGGGACATAACAACCTCGAATCATCATTCTTTTAAGCGAAACCCTGAAAAACAATCCTTTAACAGTTAAAAGAAATATGTTTTCGCAGAATAGTTTATAATCGTGTCCGCTGTGTATTGTGTCATGACCAATATTTAACCAACTACTTTCTATCTTTCTATGCAGTAAAACCTCCAGAGCAAACACATCAGGAATGGCGGAAAGTAGCGGATTGGAATAAGAATGTGTGTCTATTGCATTTCTGAAACTTTAAGGTGAAACCATATTTTGTTAGTCGGGGAAACATTTATTCTCTTATTTTATAGTATTATAACAAATAACGCATTAAATGTTTAATTTATTCAAAAACGTTTCTAACGATCTAGTTGGTGCACGAGCTCATGCAAAAAGTTCAGTCAATCAAACCGAGGCACGGTTTGATCAAATATTATCGCATAGTTCTGATTGGTCCAGTCGGTTGCGGGAAATCCAGTTTCTGCAACACGGTCAATTTTGTTTTCAAGGGTAGAATTACACATATGGCTCTTTGTGGCGAAGAAAAACACAGCGCAACCACATCGGTACGTCTTAGCGACAGGCTTTACTAGACAAGTAAAGACCAAAAAGTATTGCTCTAATATAGCTCTCTTTTTAATATTAAATAAACCCATTAATTATGCCGTTACTACAATACCGATTATTGTACCTCACTATATTCCAGTACCATCCATACGTATTCAAATCAACACGAGACCAAGCTCTTCATGTGCGAATATGTGACACGAGGGGGCTGGAACCTGATTTCGGTATTGACACCATGGAGTTCACTTTTTTGTTGGATGGTCATATTCCAGAATATACAAGGTATTATTATAAACATTTGTGATGGAAGAATACTAGTTACTGATTTGCTTTAATTGATTGCTATTTTTTTATTTACACAAACGTTTCATCCGATAAACATTAACATTTAGTTTAATATTGAGTTGTGTCTATCGACCTCACCAGTAGCTTTGATTCAAAAAAGCTATTAATGAAATGAAATGAAATGACTATATTTATTTGCCTATATTTTTGTATTGATAATATAAATACAGTGTAATCAGTATAATCAGGTTAAAATAGTTGTGTCCGTCATATATGATTACTAGAACAGTTGGCCTCCATGTAAATTGCAAACGGTGCGAAAATGATGTGCCATTTGAAATGCGCACATTTTGTGATTATGGCAACCAAAACTTAGACATTGTTAAAATGTATACATACAAACGTTGTGTGTTGTTGTAAGATTAAAATTCATAACATTTACAAAATCGTTTAAAGTAAACGTGAAAACATATCATCAACATGCACTACAATTGTCAATATGTTTCATTTTACTCATTAACATCAGTAAATGACGAATTTGAGTAACTTACATTTCCATGAATGACACGTTCTAAATATAGAAATTCCAAAGTTTACATTCACATGGAGGAAAATTGTTTAATGTTTATTGCATAAAAGTCACATATTGTGCGGTACTTTGTCTTCTATCATGTTGATCCTGTTCATAAATTAATTTTAGCGCCGATTTTATTTGTATCGGTATTTACAGCCTGGCAATAAGAAGTATACTTTCATCTACCCAATGCCTGCGGCAACTTTGCTGTTTACTGGTATGAAGTAAATATTGCCTCATGAAAATAAAATAAAATAAGTGTTTTTCAGTTTCAAGCTGAAAAACCTATTTTATGTGACGATTCGGCGTTTGTGACAAGGCCAGAATTTAGCAACAAGGTTCATTGTGTAATCTTTGTTCTGGATGTATCTTCGCTACCTCAGCTTGAACCCGAAACGCTGGCAAAAATCAAAAGTTTCCGGAATATAACAATGCGAAAAGGTAACACGTTTTAATTAAATAAAAAAGTGGCATACATATTTTATCAAACAGTATTACGATATGAAGTCAGAAAAATGGAAAGCAATCGAAGTTCATAATAATATTGAATAGCTTAAAGTAAATAGTCCAATTAATTAATGTGATTTATTTTTATCCTGAATCTCAAATAGCGAGAAACTAAGTAACAACAAGAAATGTGTTACGTTGACCTTTAATTCTATTTACATGTTATGTAAAAAGTGTATGTCATATATCCATATTTGACAGGTGACCAATTGAACGTTGCTTTTCTGCTAAACAGCTTATGTTGCAGCACATAACACTCTTACAACTGTGTTGTTTTATAAGTGGTATACTCCTATATTTATCATAAATTACAATGTGTACATACACACTTTTCTATGTTAGAATTACAAGGTCTTATGAAATATTATCGAATTATAAACCTTTATCACACCTATGTGCATATAACATGAATATTTAAGTTACACCAAAAAACCTTATTGAACGTTCTATTCCCACAATTGGTTTCACCAGATCAGACAATATAACAATATGTCTATTTTTGTCTGCAATATATCTAGGAACGGTTATAACTTATAACTAATTAAGTAGAAAATACAACATATAAAGCGCATCATACGAAGTTCTTATGATTGCCTTTGTATTATGTTAATGCAGGTTCGTCGTCAACCTTTAGTTTTTGACACTCTAGTGGTCACATTATTGGCCGATCATCTTGAAACCTGGTCAGAACATTAGCTATGTTTTTATGATATGTTTTACAATATGGCTCCTAGTGGATGGAGGTTGTTTTCTCATGTTACCATTTTTTTGGTTATTTCCAAACGGCCAACCATGAGCCATCTTATTTGCCTTATTTCACGCTTCGGAAGAACATAAAGGATACACACCTCAGGCTTAAAGTCACATTTATGACAAAACATCATAACAGTAGATCAAGTCACTCAAATTATTTTGCGTTTCAAGAGCGCTCCAGGGCCTTTGACACTGAAGTTTGGGGCTGGTATTAATTTGACTTAATAACAATCATCTGTATACTTCCAAATACTGATCACGCCAGTATGAACTCATATAATCATTTTACCAGCAAATAATGTAATACATGTTTTTTTTTCCTTTCTAATTTAAAATAGAAATACCTTAAGCAATTATCTTGACGAAAATCGACCTCCTTGACAAAGTTGTCGCCCAAAACTTAGAGACTGTGTACTCGAGCTATGTTATTGCAAAAGTCTGCGATATGATAGGCTTTCCAAAGAGCCACGTGTTTCTTGTGAAGAACTACGAACATGAGATGATGATGGATGACGGAATTAACATCCCGGCACTCATGGCGTTGAGAGAGATCATACACTTTGCTGAAGACCACAATGGAAATCAAAGCACCGACAACATTGGTTGTCCCGAGTAAGACCAGGAACACGATTTAAAATCTGCTTCAGAGTTCATATAATTATGATGCTGGGGTAAATTAAATTTAATACAGGCTTACATGTACATGTTTTCTGCATTTGAATACTGATAATGTTATGATTCATAACGCGTTCGTTTTCAAATAAGGACTGATACAGTTTTGACTTAAGTATATTGTGTTCTTGTGTTTATAAACTGCTATTAGTTTATTTGCTGTTTATAAAGGGATGAACATGTCAATATATGCATTCGGCGCGTGATGAATCTTTTCGCCTTTCTAATGGTTTATAGCATAAACTAGAAACTGTTTTTACTAAGGATATGTACTATCTGCAACGAACTATGACCTAATATTTGCATCGCTCTTTTCATTTGAATTTTGGAAAAATATGCTGACCTTTTGTCTCATTATTGATTAGTATGTATTATAGTTTTAATATTATTGATTATATTAGATTTGCTTCATTGATTCCATATTTACAATGTAATGTCTAACTATGAATAGTAGTGTATAACGTGGTTTAAAAATGCAATTATCGTGCTCTTAAAAATATTAAATCAGTAAGTGATTGCATTGTATATTAATATGAAGAAGTGAATATATTTTTATTAAATTGATTTCATCTTATATTTTACTGATGTTTAATTGTTATAATATTTGTATGAGGTTGTTTATTTTAGTTTATTTTCTGATAAATTATTTGCCAAGTGTTATATTTTACGAGCCGATTTGCCGGGTTCGCGATTGATTTGCGATTGATTTGCATCGGCTGTTCAAATGATGTTACCCCAATGGTAATCGTGTTGTATGCGTATTATTTCATAGAATACATAATCTTTTGTGTTCAGAAAATTGGTCACTTGTCTTAAGTAAAAGACTAGCAAATGTTTTTAAGAGTGACTCTCTTTGTAAGGTTGCTACATTATCATTTATTATAAATTGACAATGAATTATGACTTGTTAATATTTTTAAGGTTAAAGTGATGTTAGTTAACAACTATAACAGTGCCATGATTTTGTATATAATGAATGTAACGCAATTTCTGAGCTTAGCTCAGCTTAACGTTGATAATTAATGGTTTGAAGACCAACGATAACAATGTCATTGGAAATTAATCCTGTATGTACGAATGTATTATTCAAATTTAATAACATCGTGTGTTTCTTTCACTACCGGAGTGTGTTACAGTTGACATGTGGATAAATGTTGAATCAAGGCGTATAGCGATTTGCTGGCCTTAAACACGGCTTTTGCAATCAGTTTTAAGGGCAATGAGAGGAGCAAACATCACAAATAGACTCTGCAAAAGAGGATATTCATATAATGCTGCATACCGGTATATGCTAGACAGATATTTATATTTGCTATACCAATTGTTTATTGGTTGTCTAGTTTTTTTTCGTACAACGAGTAACATATAAAATAGGCTGAAAGTTGGGGTTCGACTGAATTAAAATGTCTATTAACACCAACGAGTGATATGTATTCGGTTACACCGTTATATAGTTTCACTTAAAATAAACGTTCCATTCAATTTCAGGAGCGTTAGGGAATGCGGTGCCGTGTACGCATATGCAAAGACACAATGGAAACGATTATGAAAAACAAAGTTAATACCAAAGCCACACAAGGAATTGTTGAGCATAGCTTTCGTGGATCTAATGTAATGTTCATGCGATTTTAATCTGTTTTGTANATTGCTCTACAATGCAATAAGAAGTAATTTATATTAAAACTCAAACATTCTCAAAGCATAGGCATATCTTTTGCCAGATGTTAATACAATTTACAAGAATGAGATTAATTACATGTAGACATGATACCACTATTTCTGTAATAAACCCAACGTGAAAGTGCATTGACATTTGAGTATACACGAATTAATAAATGTTCACGCAGTGACAATAAACATAATACAAACTCAATTTATATCTTAAATCTGATTCCCATCAATAATTACAATGTGTGACCCAGACACAGCGGATTTTTTTTTACACAATCGCTAAACTCTGTTTAGTTGAATGTAGCCTTTTTATCGGAAAAGCACAACAACAACAGCCGATAAAACCTATTATCAGGTGAGAATTGTTATTGTTTACACATTATACGACAGTGGCACGATACGACGTCTGCTAACGTCTATAATTATGGCTATCATTATACGCTAGCGATATTGCACACCATTTTATAGAAAGTGTACACAAACACGGATATTAAAGATGATAATGGAAAACGAAAGTAAAAGTAAATGAAGAAAACGAAGGTACAAGTAAATGATGTTGATGAATGGACATAATTTTCTAAAATTGAGAATCATAAAAACACGTCTTTTTGACGAGCTCGATATCTAATTATTAAGGATTTAATCCCATATCGCAGGTGCGTTGCATGCTTTTAATTTTTTTTTGTTTTGTACTATTATTATTGTTCTGGTATTTTACCACTCATATTTTGAATAATTTATGCTCGATGATGTATGTTATATCTCTTGTTGAAATTGGTAATATAAATAAACACTAGCACTACTTTTAAGAATCTTAATTTTAAACCTGAAATACTTTATAGTCTATCTAACTCTTCATCGTGGTATCTACTGTTGTGGTGTGTAAACAAAGAGAGCTCTGTAAGGTTTGTGTCTTGTATCCGTTGGGGTTCCCTGTTTGCATGCAAATTCGGGGTTACGCGAGGAAATCATTTTACAAATTTAAATTATTGTGTTTTTTTCTGTAGTCTACTTTTTAAACAGACGAATACACATTCTATGTATTCGTATACACTATTTCGGGATCAGATATTCGGTATATTATGCGAATATAATACTGCATTGTGGCGATGTATCGGGTGTGTAACACGAGATAGGGTAGTCCGACGAGATAACCTTTTCGATTGTAGCCGATTGTAGCGGGTATATATATATCCAATACTAAAGGGACATGTTCAAATAGTTTGGCAGATTTGAACAAAAGCTCATTTGAGGTCTTAATTTGATTGACCGATGTAAGGAACTTGATGTGTAATAACGAAATTAATTACAACTGTAAACACAACGCGACAAACAGTACTCTCTTGTTTAAAACGGACGCAGAGTTTTATATTTTCTGATTAATAGCGATTCTGCGAAATGTACGCCTTACACTAGCCCTCTAAAATGGCAAAGTCACATTGGATACTTGAAGTGTGTGCATATTCTTTATCAAAGTGTACAAGGATATACTTATATAACAAATCCAACCTATAAGTCTATAAGGGTGGAATTTGAAATTAAATTTGGTTTAAACAATATGATTTAGTTTTTTGTAAACATATGTAAGCAATTACATACAAACACATATTATACTTTCGATGACATAGGCCAAACAGGTAGACATTGCTATATTGCCTTACATTAAAACCGCAGAGTACAATTTGACAGAATTGAGAAACAAAGCTGAAGGCTTATGCTATTTCTCTCTTCTGTTAATTACATTTAATAGATGGTCGTCATATCAAGATGATGCGTCACGTGATATTACACGAACCACCTTATTGAGTGGCTAAGATAAACAAATGGAGATAGAAAGTCAAATCGTATCCTAAATAAGGATTGTGACACTGCAAAATTTGCGGGTAGCATGTTTACAGCAAAACCAATGCAGATAGCCTGGATTGGAAATGCGCTGTTGCGTCTCTAGTGTACATCTGTGATGCTCATGCGTCGTACGTTTTATCATTAAAACCTCACACTCAAATAATTTAACACACCATTGCAGAAAACAGCTATAATGGAATTCGGTCCGAGCAAACTAACACACCGCATTGATATCGTTCTGGCAATAATGATTCGGTAAAAATCGTTTAGATTCATGACATACAATAGTTGTTGACATAGATCGAGTAAATCGTATAATTCGTATAGTACAATGAGATCGTTCCAAGCGTCGATTAAAGATGAGTTTAATTAGTATTTATTCCATTCAAAATGAGCTTCGTCTGACATACACATGATATAATGCATTTCTTAATAATACAATTGATTGTTGTCAGTTTGTGTGAAATGAACGTCATTAATTTCTTTTAAAATGGAGACCCTTTCAACATGCATGTATTATTTTCGATAAAATGGGACATTTATATTGAAAGGTCGACTTTAAACTCACTGGCTAGTTTTATTTTGTACGGATGTTAATCTAGTATGAGTTGTAATGATGTGTCAATTTGATCCGGTAGCATAGTTATATTCACGCTTGGAATTTGGAATTTGTTATGATAGCTGACACGATTATGTTTGACTCGTGACTTAGTTGAACATCATATTAAATATAAAAAGTAATACCGTCACATCGTGTAAGCCGTAGCTTTTTCTGTGTCGAATAATATCTATAGCCCCAGTCCATAAATATTGATACTCTGCCAATATCGTTAAATTGAGGATCTCACTTACCACAATACAAAAGAAAAACCCAGTGAAGACAAAGATTTGCACTTCAATTTACACTTTCATCTGAATCATCTTTATTGCGTTTATTATAAACTGCATATTAATTGTTGGGATAGTAAAACATATGTACCGTGTTTATCTATCTATGTGTTTAACGGTCGTTTATAATGTACGGTCAAAACTGTTTTTGATGCATTTTATAAATGGCTATTATCATCTTTTCAATGTAAATTATAGTATAATATCGTGTCTGTTCCCAGATGTGCTCTATGACACTATGGCTGTATTTGAAGAATTGTAATACAATGAATTAAAGCTATTAAGTCGTATTAAACACTGCCCTTATAACTGCTATATGTTTAAAGAGCATATTACATGACCTTCATACCATCTATATTTTTGATTTCGTAGGTAGTCTGTAAAAGGTTAATGAAATGCTTGTTAATAATATCAAACGTATCCATTTAAAAAAACATTTTGTTTTTCGTGATTGTTTAGCTACCGACACTGTGTCATAATATCAGTTTAATTAAATAATATATTGTACTATGAGCTGAGCCTTTGAGCTGCCTATATTTTCGTTTCGCATAGGTAGCAAGCAAGGGATCATGTTCTCATGAAACTGATACATGTCTGAGATGAGCATAATTGATATTTAGTTAAGTACAGCTAACTGTAAGATAGCATAATATTCGATAAGGATTTTATTACTATCACGTATTGTTCTATTAGTCTCAAACATGTACATGCTGCTATACATATACGAGTCTCGTAAGCCTATGTCACGTGAAACGAAATATGTTACGCCGGGTCAGTAAATCGTAGTATTTTTATTACAATTGCCATGCGAAAACCAAATATATGTACACTTAAATTTATTTAATATATTGTTGTAAAAATTTTGTTCCATTACACATGACGTAATTTTACCTATTCAATTACATATATTCTATCGAAAGTTATTAATAGAATAATACCTATAGTTAATAATACATGTATGTATTATTGCAATGAAACGTTTTATCACTATGTATAATCTTAAACTATTTACATGGTAAACATGCTTACTTGGTCCACTTGGACATTTGGCCTTCTGGATGTGTTGTTTAATAAAACATCTGAAGTAAATCAACATGTATATTGCTTGTTAAAAAAATACAACGCATTTTAAAATACCTAGTGTATAAACAATACATTGTGTTAAAAACAATACATTGTGTGTACAAAATACATAGTTTGTGAAAATACATATGGTTAAACAATTTATAGTGTGTAAACAATACAAGGTGTGCATAAATACATAGTGCTTAAACAAAACATGGTAAGAAACCAACTCATAATGTGTGTACACAATACATAGTGTTAACAAATGCACAGTGTGTAAATACATATATTTAAACTATTCACAATGTTTAAAGCTCATTCGGATGGAATTTAACAGTAAGTAATAAGGGAGAAGTAAATATGTTTAAGTAGATATGTTCTTTGTGTAATACATATATTTATTATACAATTCCGCTAAATACGAAACATGAATTATTTACTTCAACCTTTCCGGTGGTTAATTGAGAAAAATCAGTTAACTATAACTGATTATTCACTGTTTTAAACAGTCTTCTTCTTCTTCTTGGCGTTCGCTCTACACGATCACACCAGTTTCTTCGATAAATGATGTGGTCCGGCTCAGGTCATCCTCGTCTCCATAACATTTCTGGTGGAGGGTTGTGTCCTGGGGCCACTTTGTAACTCGCTCCTGGTCGTGATGTTTACATCTTTGGAGGATGTGTTCAGCTGTTTGGTCTTCTGTGCCACACGGACAGGTCGGTGACATGGCCATCCATTATTTCTTATGCATGTGTGCATTAAGTCTGTTGTGCCCTGAGTCTGACTATTATCACTTGCTCTGCCCTTCTTAAGAGATGATATGAATCTGCCTCTTGTCTTGGCCGGGTATGTGATTGAATGATGGTAACTTTCTCATTGTAGCTTACTTGCACAGATGGCTGTTCTAACTGAGCACCTTGTTTTGCCAGTTGTTCAGCATCTTCGTTTCCGGCCACTCCACAGTGTGCTGGGATCCACTGGAGGGTCACGTTTAGGATGGTGCTGATTCTTTGTAAGGCATTTGCAAGCGGAGGAACCTTGATGTTGGTCAGGGCTTCTAATACAGACATGGCATCTGTAAGGAAGACTACCGAGTTGACATCTTCAGTCGAGTCTTCAATCACTGTTTTAAACAGTGAAAATTAACAGTGAAAATTATTGATAATTTTTATTGTTTTATTGGAACTTTTTATGGCAAAAATAATAAAATTATCATTGGTAAGCATAAAATAAAAAAAAAAAAAGTTAGATTTGTTGAAATATCGATTTTAATTCACTCGTGATCGTAGAAAAACCTGTATTATATATGATATCTCGTGATTTAAATTCGACATTCCACCAAATCCAACCAATATCCTCTATACAATTCAATATAGATAGGAAACCAAAAGAAAACGTAATAAATGAAAAAGTAGGACCCGGTCCAAGACAAATATAAATTATACAACGTGTTTGGATATTCGAATTGATAATGAAAACGAACGTGAAAGTTCACGATAAAACTCGCGTGTTATAAGAAAACAATCTATAACAATCCGGATTTAATCGGAAACGTACGTTGGTTTCTATATTAAAAATTATTTTGAATAACACATGCTTAATCTTTTTCTGCACATATATGACTCCTGCAATTTTCTAAGTTAATTTATCAAGAACCTCAGACAAGGAGACCACGCTTCTATAGCAGGAACATCAATGTGTTCGCCTTCTTAGATCTATTCAGAATGAACAATAATCAGTGCAGCCTCTTTATATATTGTTAGTGTTGTTTTCATAAATGTATTTTACGAATGATGGTGTATACATTTCAGAAATAAAGTGTTTAAAAAGACAAAGTGTGTATACATTTGACGTCGAATACGACACATTACTATAAAACTGATGAATATATATAACTGAATATATTTTTATGTCCCCCAGTATATACTGGGGGACATATTGTTTTTGCCCTGTCTGTTGGTTGGTTGGTCCATAACTTCTGCAATATTCAACATAGCAACTTGGTATTTGGCATGCATGTGTATCTCATGGAGCTGCACATTTTGAGTGGAGATAATCGTGTGATGTTTAGCTCCTATTTCCCGCAATAACACATTTATGATGAGGTCGTTTTTTAATCTAGCAATCTCAAATGAAGTTACAACACGATGATTAGCCCGCTGATGTGATGTAAATAAATTTCAAATTATAAATTACAAGTAAAAACGTATAAGTTACCGTCAAACGATAACGAACATAATACCTTAAACAACTTTAAGAATGTGTGACGCTATTCGATGGGCTTACAGCCGTCATTGATTCATGTAGTTGTTTCAATACAAATGTGTAAATACCCCAAAATTAATCTTATGACATAAACTTGCGATGATCAAGTTAACATTATCTGGTGATTATCTTGTTTATCTTAGTGCCCCCACCTGTCATAACAGCGAATTGTAATACTCAATTTGTGTGATTAAGTTAACTATAATAAACAGACGGACATTTAAGAAACACAGACCCGAAGTACGGTTATAATGTATAATTACTATTCGTAGCATTCAGCATCACATACACCAATTCTCTCTCATGTCATATATAAACCTGCCTTGCAGATGTAATATGTATAGAGTTATGCTTGTTTACTACAACACTAACGTTTGTATAGATCAACATGATATTTACACAAGTGTTTATAGTCTAGTATTGAAACTGGACAGTTTTGATTTGATTCAATATACAACGAAACAGGATAATAAAGGAAAGAACGTGTAATGAAATAGTAATTGACCGTTAACTTTGCCTTGAATCCCTAGACCAATTGTTGCATACTCATTAAAACAAGGTTATTCTTAACAATTTGCAAATCCTATATAATACTTGCGGATAAGGATTTCGCTCCTGATACTGTTTCTGGAATTTCACTAGTCGTATGTGTTGTATTAACAAATCTTCACATACTATTGAGGATTTCTCAAGTGTAAACATATGTTTTTACATTAATGGGTATTTTGACTGAACGAGCGCAGAGTATTTCAGTAGTTTACAATCTTATGTTACCGATCGATGGTATTGGACCATATCTTCTGAACCTCAATTATCGTTTGCTTTTATCAACGTGGTATCTGTAACTGTATGTACCAATTGTTATCGTCAAATAATGTTAATATACAACAGCGAAGAATAGTCGTTGAGATATATGCGTAACCCTTAACAGATAAGTGATAATAACTGTTGCACTATGGCCTACATTTACTGCCTTATATGAAACGACATATCACCGATACTCAACACAAAATGCATGACTGAACTGATATTTTAGGTGTTTTTTTAAATAAAAACGCATACATAGCTTTAAATACAAAGCATTTAGATACATCACCAAACGCGTATCAAACCAGCGTGAATTATAAACATATAGTGCAAAATAATGCGTGTCTGTGGCATTGATAACATTGTATTATTTTATTAGTCACGAAATATTATTAAAATTCTAAAACTTTATTTTGATTTGAAATCAACATTCTGCTGGTTGTATTACATTTCTTCACAGCAATTACAAACAAACACTCAAAAATAAGATTCACATATAGTAGTTGTAATGCCCAATCCACAGATTTATCTCGGCATTTATGTTTTTCACACATATTAAATCTAGCTGTGAGGAGTCATTTACATGTGTGTTTTAATCACGGTTAACTACGTAAGAGAAACAGTGATTGTTTAAGTATAACAATCAATTGTAATACAGCAAACATCACCACTACATTTGGTTTCTGCTCTTCAGAATGGCAGGTCAGTTGCGTGATTTAGATACAACACAACTAGAACAGTGGATCGGTCAAGGGCAAAAACAGTTTACCCTGTTGTACAGTGCGACCCTGGATGGTTGTACGTCACAAACGTTCCATGCAAAATGCGACCACCAGGGCGCCACAGTCACCGTGGTGTACAATGAGGTTGGATCCGTATTCGGTGGTTATACTTCTGCGAGCTGGGCGGCTGGCATTGGTGCTACACGTGACGACAAGGCCTTCTTGTTCCAACTGAAATTCTCCGATAAAGATACATTTCGAAAATTTCCGGTTTCAAATGCCACGTACAGCATTCATTCAAATGCAACTTATGGACCCATGTTTGGTGGGAATAGCGGATATGATATGAACCTATTCTCCGGCACTATAAATAGCAGCGGCGGATTGTTTCAGTTGAACGGCAATTTTTCATTTGGTACCAACTACACGATGACTGGGGTATCAAACTGGAATGAAATACATAACGGAAACCTGAAAATTAAAGAACTTGAAGTATACAGTGTAGCAGGTTTGACTTTTTATGTTTTACTTCCTTATGTCATACAATATATATCCTAAGGACCATGATGCCAAAATAATTTACTTTAAATACTTGTTTTGCTATGTTCACATACAATTTAGAATTTTGCTCTTAATCTTATAAATTACCCCTTACATATTAGTGCACGTTTACTTGAGAGTTCGTGTTACGATAAGTTAAGCTCATCAATATTTGTTGCGTTACAATTTTTTCTAGTGTTTTAATTCGATGTGAAAGAAACAAATCTCTATCCTTCCTCTGTTTGGACTTTTAAAATGGATCAAATATTGTTTTACCTCTGATGTTCATTAATAGAGTTTCTAAAAACAGCTAATCATTTATAGTAAACTGCAACACGTTATCACAGACATTATTCAGTTAGTCAGTGGTATAAACAGGAAGACAATACTGTTTTTTAATTATTTCATTTTTTAATTTAATAATCTTTAGATATTCTGTATCATGTAAAAATGAACTGTTGAACTTCCAAAAGCTTTTACCATGGGTTTCTTCACATGTAAATCTAGTCTGGCTTGCTGAAAAGTTGTTTTCCATGTCTATTGGTTAACATCACCATTTATAAAACTATCCTTCAAGCTTCTATCATGTATAAGTCACATATAAACACCGTTGTAACTCATTCGTATGTAAATAATAGGAAATACGTCGAACAACGACGATAGACTTGGGGACATTGGTCCCTTTTACACTTAAATAAATACCCGCACTTAAGGCGGGTAAACAAATGACGTGATGGGAGAATAGAAATAATAATAATCGATGCCTCATGCACATTTAAAACCATAAACATGAAGAGCTTTTTAAAATAACTATTTAAGAACATATTCGAAAACTTTGCCACATTTAACCTCATGATGTCAGTTTACGCATGACGAATCCTGTGTCCTTTAAAAGCTATAATGACTGCGTAATTGTACTTACAAATGGATTAAAATATTGTTTACATAATGATTGGTTCCGACTGTCGTCAAAATTTAAGGGAAGTAATAATATCTAGCAGCTAAACATCTCCGGAAGGAGCGTTAAATCTCCGGTGTCGAAATGGCCTCGGAAGAGGCGTTTCATCCATGAAAGGGGCAAACATATCCGGAAGGGACGTAACATCTGACATCGCTGGAAGGGACATGAATTCACCCCGTAAAATTTGTGTTAAGTTTACAAGCTACTTGTTTTCGTTATATAGTTTTTTTATTAAGCGGGGCATTGAGAAAACAATCCTTAAAACGTTATTAGCTGTTATTGTTTCGCCGAATAGATTATAACCATGCTCTTTATATTTTATCATGTTCAGTATTTTACGCATTTTTTTTCTGTGTAGTTAAACCTCCATGGGCAGTACAGCAGGAATGGCGAAAAGTACCGGAATGGAATAAGAAGGTATGTTCAGTAAATTGATGAAAAGTGAAACAATAATTGATTGTCCGAGAAACATGTATTTACTTATAATAAATAACTCGTGTCCATTAGTTAAATGGGCATAAACCAATGTTTTATTGTTCAATGAAATAAAAATCTGAATTAAACAAACCTTTCTTACGATCTAGCTGGTGCAGGAGCTCATTCAAGAGGTTCAGTCGATCAAACCGAGGTTTAGTTTGATCCAAGATTATCGCATTGTCCTGATTGGCCCAGTCGGTTCCGGGAAATCGAGTTTTTGCAACACGATCAACTCTGTGTTCAAGGGTAGAATCACACATATGGCTCTTTGTGGTGAAGGAAGACACAGCGTAACCAAATCCGTAAGTCATAATGACAGCCTTTTATAATGCATATAAAGTTATTATGGAACAAAACGTTTGGCCAATAAACCTATAACTATATATAAGAATTTATGGAAATGAGCTGTCAGGTGCAGTATAAATACGTACTTATTTTCATTACATTATTCGATGTTTGTCTTGTTATTCTGTCGTTTTATTGTTTGTATTGAAAAACTAAAACAGACACAAGGCGAACATTTTAGCATTAACATAAACCATATGTGTGATTAATCGGCACGAAAACTTGAAGAGAGAGCCTTGACAAAGATTTTAAGTCACCGTTTAATACAATTTATGAAATAATCACTGTATATTTATCATAATGTCATTAAAGCCGCTGTATTCAGAAGCAAGCCAGACCAGTATCCTTCCAAAAAGCTCGCTATTTCATATTAAAAAATATCGATTATCGATATCACTATATTTCAGTACCAGCCATACGTATTCAAATCAACACGAGGCAAAGCCCTTCAAGCGCGCATATGTGACACGAGGGGGCTGGAACCTGATTTGGGTATTGACACCATGGAGTTCAACTTTTTGTTGGATGGTCATATTCCAGAAAACTATCAGGTATATAATTAAACTGTGTAATGGTATGAAACGCAAAACAGCCTTCCTTTAAATTGCAACGGGAAAAAGCTACATTTTATCCAATAAAAAAACTTCATTTCATTTTGTTAATCAATTATGTCTATCGACCTTACAACTCGATTTGATTTAAAACGTTTTTAATAAAATAAAAAGTATGTTATTTACCTTTGGATTATTTACCTTTGATCAGTTTAATTAGTATAATCAGATTATAAATAGTTGTGTCCGGTTTAAGTGATTGATAGCACAGTTAGACTCCATGTATAGTGCATGCGATGAAAAAATAATGTGCCAGTAGAATTGCGCCAATTTTGTTATTATGGGAATCGCAGAGTTAAACAAGATCTAAATGTAAACGAATAAAACGTTTTGTATTGTTGAGGGATTTAACTTCATAGCATGTTTAAGATCGTTTAAAGTAAACCTAAAAACATGACATCAACATCAGCATTATAATAATCATTTTGTTCCATTTTACTTATCTACATCAGTAAATGAAGAATTTGTTTAGCCCACATGTCTATGAACGACACGCTCTAAATGTCGAAATTCCTAAGTTTAAAATCAAAAGAGGGCAATCGTCTATGTATATTGTATACAAATCAAATGCGGTGCGGTATGTGATGTTCTTGTTCATGTTTCTCCTGTTAATATATTAATTTCAACGCCAATCGTATCTGATTTGATATTAACAAACTGGCAAGACGGAGTTATTGTTAGCCTTCATATAAACATTGTCTACGGCCACTTTGCTGTTTACTGGTATGAAGTAGATATTGACAAAAATCAATTAAATTGAAATTTGTTTTACTCAGTTTCAACCTGAAAAACCGATTTCTTTTGACGATCCGGCGTTTGTGACGAAGCAAGAATTAAACAACAAGGTTCATTGTGTAGTCTTTGTTCTGGATGTATCTTCGCTACTAAAGCTTGACCCAGAAACGCTGGCAAAAATCAAAAGTTTCCGGGCTCTAACAATGCGGAAAGGTAACACTTTAGTTTAGTGCCGTTTTGTCTGTATACAGAATATAATACTCATGTGAGAAGACATGTTTACACGATTAAAGATTAATATGAAATTTAAATTTATATATAGCAAATACATAAAAATGTATATCAACCAATATTACGTGAACGTATTGTTGATGATCATTAAAATTGGTCGCACAATGAAACATTGAAATATACACAGAGCCTTAATTATTATTCGATTTATGCTCATCGAATAACAGACACTTCTCAAATCAAAAAGTACTGCAATGTGGAAGCAATGTTATCAGTTTTTGTCCGTCGCTTGTCGTGTGGGTCATTGCGGTGTGCGCGTATATAGTCAACATTTACATAGGGGGNGGGGGGGGGGAAACTACATTCAAGGCCACATGCATTGTCCGATCTTATTAACACTTGTTCAAAACATGTATCCCAATTATAGCTCAGCCAGATAACATTTTAAATAAGATTTTGAAAACTTATTTGTGTGCCCAAACATTATGAAACTTCATTATCCCATTTGTTCCTATGAAGTTGCAGCTGAGTTCGAAAATAGGTCATGTCCATTGAAATACATGGTCGCCAGTGGGGTGGTCAATTGTCCCTACATGGCTAGAGTTACATTGTGTTAACATTCTAGAAGATACACTTGTAGTCAAGTAAATACTATAGTTGTCACTTTTTGTAAACTCGTCGTCTTGAAGCTAGCTGAGAACATTTGTTTTAATCATATATTGGCCGAGTTCAATGATGGTTTTGGTCCGTTGAAAAACACGACTGCCAGGGATGTGAAAATTTCAATATATGGCTAGAGTAAAACTTTGAATACTGGAGACGTCCCATTTTTTATCCAATCTTCAAGACACTTGTTCAGAGCATTTGTTCTTGATATCTAAGCGTAGAGTTAACAAGAGTTTGGTTTGTTGAAAACAAAATGGCGGCAATCTGCGAATGAAGCTTGCAATTTTGGCTACAGTGCAACAGTTTAATACTTTAATGTTGTTTCTGTCTGAAGCAATGGCTTACTACGGGCTGTTTCACAAATGTTGTACTGCATGTCCAATATACATCCAAAATTACAAGGAGTAAATACTCATTATTCTGGGTTGGAATTAAAAGTTCTACTGAAATATTGTCACTTTCTAAATCATAGTAATACTTATTGGCCTAGAATTGAATATTACAGTTTTAATTTATTCAACTTTTTATTCTAGCAACTGGTTGCACCAGATAGTACAACATAAAAATGTTTCGGCATGTCTGTATTTTGTCTGCACATGTATCAAGGTCCTGTTATAACTAAATAAGTATAAAAACAGTTTGAGCTCATCATACAAAGCTCTTCTGATGATCTTTGTATTGTGATATCGCTGGTCCGTAGTTAACCTTTAGTTTGTGAGCACTCTAACCGTGCTGTAATTTATTGTAAAATCAACTGTATCCTTCCAGTTACTTACCATGTCTGTAACACTGTTATAATCAGTTTACCAGCAAATAATTCCATTATGTATTCATATCAAATAACTGCAATATGCAATAATTTTTATTTAAAAATTCCTAACGAAACAAGGATATTTGAAAGTTGTTCCTTTAAAATACATGTTGATTTATTTGATATGTACAAGTATGTGTTATGTCCTATTACAAAGGAATACCTCAAGCGATTATCTTGACGAAAATCGACCTGATAGACAAATATGTCGCCCGGAACTTAGAGACGGTATATTCGAGCTCTGTTATTGCGAAAACAGTGCAAAATGTCTGCGATATGTTCGGCTTCCCAATGCACCACGTGTTTCCTGTAAAGAATTACGGAGATGAGTTGATGCTGGATGACGGGTTGAACTTCCTGACACTCTTTGCGTTGAGACAGATCATGTACTTGGCTGAGGATCATATTGAAAATCAAAGCACTGACAGCATTGATTGTCCTGATGAAGAAAAGGGACACGATTTAGAATCTGCTTCAGAGTCCATTTAATTAGGAAGCTGATGGAGATTACATTCAAGTATTAGTGTGCATGACTTGTACATACACAGTTTTCACAATTCAATTTGATTTATGATAATGTAACGATTTACAACGCGTACGTATTTGAATTATGACTGTTAGCATTCATTCTCAAGTGTCTTGTATATTTGCGTCTGTGAACTGCTATGAGTTTATTTGTTTTTAATAATGGGATTAATATGCATTTGGTCATTGATAAATGTTTAAGCCTTTCTTGCGGTTAAGGAATAAACTAGTAGCTGGTTTGTACTGAGGATATGTACTATCTGCAACGAACTATGACCTTCTATTTGCATTGCTCTTTTCATTTCTTTTTATACAATATGCTGACCGTGTGTCATTGATTATTATAATATATTATTGTCATCAAAATGAATACATCGTCTATTTTATTGCAATTTAATTGTTATCATATTTGGTTCCACAAATAATTCAAGTTCATTTTGTTATGTTATTATGAATTAATTGGCAAGTTTGACGTATTACGAGCCGTCATACCGGGTTTCCAATGTATTTGCATTGACAGGTTGAATGTGGTTACCCTAGTTGTAATCGTATTGTATGCGTATTATTTTGTGGAATACATTTTCTTTTGTGTTCAGACAATTGGTCACTTGTGTTTTAAGTAAAAGACTAGCGAATGGTTATAAGAATGACTCTCTTTGTAAGGTTGCAACATTATTATTTATTATAAATTTAACAATGCATTATGCCGTAATGATGCGTTTAAGGTTAAGATAATGTTAATTACCATGTATAGCAGTGCCATGCTTTTTATCTAATAAATTTAATGCAATTTGTGAGTTTATCTGAGTTTAACAATAATTATTCACGGTTTGAAGACCCAAAATAACAATTTTATTTGAAATAAATCCTGTATGTACGAATGTATTATTATATATTCTAATAAAATCGTGTTGTTTTTTCACCACCGGAGTGTGTTACAGTTGCTGACATGCTGATGAAAGTCAAATAAAGGTCTATAGCGACTGTTTTGACCTTCCACAATGCTTTTGCAAATAATTGTTGAGAACTATTTTTAGAGAGGCAAACATCACAAATAGATGATGCAAAAGAGGACATTCATAAAATGCTACATACCAGTATGCGCTATAAAAATATGTTTATTTGATACACGTTGTGTTTATCGGATGTCGAATTTTCTTCGTGCAACGGGTAAAAGACGAAATAGGCTGAATCATTTGGTATGTTCAACTGAATTTAAAATGTCTGTTAGCACCAACGAGTGATATGTTTTCGGTTTCACCATTATATAGTTTCATTTATATAAACTTCCCAATCAATTTTGGAATCGTTAGGAAGTACAGTGCCGTGTACGCATATGTAAAGGCATATGGGTCCGATTATGAAAAAAACTGGTAAAACCCCAAGGTCACACGAAAAATTGTAGAGCGTAGCTTTCGTAGATCTTATGTAAAGTTCATGCGATGTAAAAATAGTTTGTGTTTGTGTCAGATGATAACAGCATTCACAAGAATGATATTTATAAAATGAGATACCTCTAGTTGCATAGTGAACCGAAAGTGAACGTGAATTGACATTTTAGTATAAACGGATATCACAATGTTTCTAGCAGTGGCAAGTAACATACTATAAAATCAATTCATAACTTAAATTTGATACGAGTAAACACATTCCTAGAAATAATTACAGTATGAGACACAGACATCGCGGAACATCAATTTCCACAATCGCTCAACTATGTTTAGTTGTATGTAACCTTTTTTATCGGAATAGCACAACGACAACAGCCGATCGACCCTATAATCAGGTGCAAATTGTTAATATTTAAAAAAACAATACGACAATGGCACCATACGACTTCTGCTGACGTCTATAATTATGTCTAGCACCACACGCTAGCGATATTGCACACCATGTTATAGAAGGTGTATAAAAACGCGGATATTTTAGACGATAATTGAAAACGAAAGTAAAAGTAAATGATGAACGGACGTAATTTTCCAAAATTAAGAATCATAAAAACACGTCTTTGTGGCGAGATTTATATCTAATTATTAAGGATTAAATCCGATCTCGAAGGTACGTTGTTTGCGTGTTAACACTTGTTTTGTATTGTACTAATATAATTGTTCTGGTATTTGACCACACAACCAAATATAAGTGATAGTTGGATTAATAGTTGAATAATAAATGGTATAATATTTAGTGCAGTCGATTCGTGTATAGCGAATTTTAGTGAGTAGCGGATAGGTTAAAAGTTTTTTGAAAACTATTTTTATTTATGTTGAGCTTTATAGTTTTCAATGAATTAAATACAATGGCACAATACCACTTCTGCTAACGTCCATAATTATGTCTAGCACCACACGCTAGCGAAATTGCACACCATTTTTTAGAAAGTGTATAAAACGCGGATATTTTAGATGATAATTGAAAACGAAAGAAAAAGTAAATGATGAACGGACATTCTTTTCCAAATTGAAAATCATGAAAACACGTTTGTGTGATGAAATTGCTATCAAGTTATTAAGGATTTTATCAGATCTCGAAGGTGCATTGGTTGCTTTTAAACACTTTTATTGTATTGTACTAGTATTATTGTTATTGTATTTGACCTCAACGTCAATAAATTGATACTTGGAGTAATATGGGAATAATTAAAGGTTAATATTTGACATCTCAAGTTCATTGTTGCATTTGGAAATATAACAATGGCATATATTTTAAATACATTTATTTCAGACATGGATTGCATAATAGAGTACCTAAGTTTTCATAAAGTGGTCTGTACTTTAAAGGTGTGTAAACGGACTGAGCTTTGTAAGGTTTATGTATGAGAAAGGCTATCTCATACATAAACCTTACACAGTTCAGTCCGTTTACACACCTTGAAAATACAGACCACTTTATGAATACTTATGTACGCTGATATGCTGATAGGTTTAATCTATGTATTATATTCACGTTTTGCATCGAAATTCGGGGATAAAAGAGGCAATCTTTGTGAAAACGTAAATAAAATTGGATGTGTTTGCAACACCTACTATTTTAAACACACGAATACACAATCCATTCAATCGTAAATACTTTTTCAGGATCAGGTATTTGTTAGATTATGTGATAACATTGTCGCGATGTATCGGGTGTGTAAAACGAGAACAGGGCAGTGCGACGAGATAGCCTTGCCGATTGTAGCCGAGTATAGCGGTTAAACGTCTCCAACATTGAATAGACTTGCTCACATAGTTTTGACGATATTAAAAAAGGTCATTTACTGTTTGAAAAAGCTTGGCAGATGTAAAAAACTAAATATCCAATAACGGGAGAAAACAAATTTTAAACACACAGAGACAAACCGTTTTTTTCTTCTGTTAATTGGTCGTAGAGTTGCATATGTGCGGATTAATAGTTTTTATGCGAAATGCACACTGTGTGTTTCTCTGCTGTGCTATAAGATTGAAAAGGCCTTTATTTCCTGCGATAATTATATGCATCGGAATCATTTGATGCCAATACATTTGCTTAAATGTGCCTGTTAAGTGATTCAAAGTTACAAATATTGTTTAATGCATACCAATAACGCATGCATACGTTTTGAGATTATTTTTTTTTTTTTAAATGCTGGAAAAATAATGTTAGAGAAAAACATATTATATAACTTAACTACTATACCTTACGTATGAATAATTGTACTGATTGTTTGTTGTGATCAGAATGTTGTAGTCACTCACAGAACAAACAAACAATAGTATTTAGTCTACATAAATGACACGGTTACTAAATGGCGTTTTTAATGCTGCAATGCACGGGTTGGAAAGTAGATTATATTTTACGATTATCAGTTTCTTTGTGTGTTTTCTTTTAAGGAAAATGGTAAAATACAAATGAAATATTCTCATTTAAACAATCATTTATCGAGAATGTATTAAGTACTATCATTGTGTAATAGCTTAAATAAATGTGGGGCAGTTTGTTAGTCAATTGATGAACATGTGTTTAACATGTGTCTATTAGTAAAACGTATGCATGTTACTCCTTGCGTCTAGCATAAAAACATTATTTTTGAATATTAACGTATGCAGACCGTTATACACGTTTTTTATATAAAATAAATTTCATTTTTTCCCGCTCTTATTTCCAATAGTCTTTAAGGACGACACATGCATTTTTTATCGTTTTCTTTTCGACGGTCTTGTGTGTTGGCGTACCTCAACTCAACCCTGCTAGAACGACAAATCCGAGAAAAGTCCACACGTGGCGCCAACTTGTTGACACGTATAAACGAACCCTTATGTATCGTGGCGGCTCCTATAATATTGGTTTTGACGTTGCGGGGTGTTGGCAATCTCAATCGCGCCAACAGAACCAATGGGATATGACACAAATAAGCAAACGTGTGTTGATTGCTGGTTGCTTAGTTGTATTTAATGAATGCGTAAACAAGAAAGTTTCTCGGTCGACATTTCGTTCCATAACTTCATGGTCTTGAGATGATTATGACATTACTTATAACTGTAAATAACGAACATCAGACCATGCGTCGCGCATAATATATTCCTCCTGAACCAATTTCGCACATTTTAAAATGTTAAATCGCGTACAGAATAAACCTTAAAGTAACAATAAAGGTGACGATCCGTAATTATTTACCGATTTTAAATATTTTTTTCATATTTTATTTATAAAGGTTATCAAAAAACAATATATATATGCTATTGGACATTACCATACAAAAATGAGCAATACAACTTGTTTTGAGCTCAAAATACAGTGTCCTCCAAGTCAATTGTGTTTACAAACAATCAGTTTGTTAACATCGCTGTTTACTTGATCATGCCGAGCGATTTCCGAGCCGGTTTTCCGATTACAAATTTTGATTGGTCGGCACAAGACATTATGTATCACGTGAGCAGGTCAAGGGTGAAAGGCCAGACATTCAAAACAAAAATGGCGTCGAGTTCAAAAAGAAGATGTACACTCGCCTGCAAGCATACACACACGGTTGGTAATACATCTATTATCGACATACACCTCCAACAAGAATGAATGCAAATAACAAATATTAAAAACATCAAGCTGTACNTCAGCCTTATGAACAGGGGGTCCCCGGTTCAATCCTAGACATTTCACAATGGTCTAGTAGATAAGCTGTCAGCCTAATGAACAGGGGTCCCGGGTTCAAGCCACACATTGGAAAGCTCTGCTGTGAAGATCTTTAAAAAGATACTCAATTACAGGTTATTCACAGGAAACAGACTCTAAGGTGTCTTTACAATTCCATAGACTTTATTTAATCCTTTACCTCTGAGAAACACACTTTTATGCGCTTGTAGTTAATTAGAAAATGAAATGAAATTTAAGATGCTTCATACAAGATTCAAGTTTTAAAGCCATCATTTCCAACCATCAGAAACAGCAAACAGCATAAAACCTGAACAGACTGTGAGTTACTCGTAAGCTGGTTTTATGCTGGTTGCATATGACCATTTTCACCTTGCTTCTGAGTGGGAAAGGGTTAATTAAACTTAAAATAAAAAAGTTTGAAGTGAACGAAATCTTGGCGTAATCAAAATGTTCATGCTGTGCAATTGTAAGCCCTACTATAATCTTTAACCCTTTGCATGCTGGGAAATTTGTCGTCTGCTAAAATGTCGTCTGCTGAATTTCTTAAATTAGCATTTTCTTAGATTTTTTTTCAACGAATATTATCAGAAAAGCAAACAGTTTGGATCCTGATGAGACGCCACGTTCTGTGGCGTCTCATCTGGATCCAAACTGTTTGCAAAGGCCTTCAAAATTCGGTTCCAGCACTGAAAGAGTTAAGTATGGAAACTAAAGGGCTTAGCACAGATACCACAGTAATCATAATGGGCTTGTTCAAATTGCACTTTGAGTGGAAAACAACAGAATGCATTGTGCCATCTTAGGTGTGTTCACACATTTAAGAGGGAAACCCCATGGCTGGCACATAACTACCATAGATTCTTGAAAAGATGTGTGATCTATTTTTGATTATTATGTCATAATTTTGTAGAATGAATTTTCGGGAACAGCATTATTTAAGTGGATTGGTTTGTTGGCAAAGCTGCTCATTCCAAAGATTGTCTTCAGGTTATGATATAAAAACATGCTTTAAGTATAATCTTACTGGGAAGAATGCTCAAGTATGTATTTTTGTTGCTGTAATATTTTGAAATTTAAGATAAGTAGTATCTTATGATCATTTTTTATCAATTTGGACACAATAAATCAGCATCTTACAGAGTTTACTCAAAGTGATGAATATTATACTTTATCATGATTACAATCAAAACAAAATCCAATCAAATATCCCATCAAATTGTCTCATCAGTTATTCAAGTTGTAAACCTCAGGACTTGGTGGTATACAAATATCCTAACAGGCTTTTTTTAAAGTTTCAAACTGCAGGTTGTTTTGATTGCCTTGTGTTCTAAGTATTAATTTTGTTAATATTTAATGTTTAAAACTGTATGTTATTGCATGTAAATGGGTGCAGTTTTATTGCCAACAATGCAGATGTATACATATGGATAAGTAATTTTATTTTATATACTTAATTTCTTTTTTTCTACAAGATCATTCCTCAAAAGCATTTGTCATAATTGTGATTGGCATAAGCATGATACGTTTATTGATGCTTGTTGGATTTTTATTTAATCATTAATAAGAAAAAGTTTAAAATCACTTTCTGACTTTGCATATATAAGATTTGGCATGACCAGATATATTTTTGTACATGTACTTTTGATATATCAGTATACATAAATTGCCATGCTGCTTTATGTTATATGTCTGACCAATTCCATGAAATATTGTTTAGAAAGTTTTTTGAAGCACAATATTTTTGTATCGATATTTTATAATACATTTGTATTGTTTTATGTATATTTGCCAATGTTTTTTCAGAAATGACTGTTTGCACTAAGAGTCGTCATGGATACATGCAAATGCGTTGTTGTTGTAGTTTTGTTTTAACACCTTAAGGGCTGTTATTTGCACAACCTGTAAGAGAAATTTTAACTGATGATGAACATGAATGGTTCAATCAGATATCCAGTGATCTATCTTCATGAAAAGGTAAATGGAGCAAAGAGAATTTTCACTTACTTTCTAATATGCTTAGTGTATTTATCCTAAGGGATATTAAATAATAATTAATCCTCTGATAATACTCCTTTTATAAACGTTTCGGCATTGCACCTTTAACAAAACTATGGAAAAAATCTGTTACAAAGATTGCATTTGATTTTATGTGTTGTCAAAAGATGTTAAAAATTATGTGTTGTCAAAAGATGGAAAAATGTAGTAAACAGACTTTTTCCCATAGTTTTGATAAAGGTGCGCCCAAACTTTTTTAATATGTCATTAATTGAAAAATTGAAGAATTTCAGTGCACGAGTTCTCTAATATGTGAATGGTGAGAATCTTGGCCTTGTGCCATAATCTACAAAGATTCTATGGAAAAATAATATCTTTAATCATATTCAGGTAGAACACATTCTGAAAACTTTTCCCTTCAATAAACATGTATATTTAAAATCTGGTTTACCCGTAAGAAGAATTGTTTAATTCTAGTAAAATAAAGACATTAGCAGGTATGCATGTTCGGCCCCTGGTGTCTCTGTTTCCTGATTAAATGCCAGAATGTTTTATAAAAAACGGCATGTTAAATTTGTCTATAAATGCATGTATTGACATATGTTTAAAACACTGTGATGGTTTTTATAACTGCTGTAGGATGTGTGTACAGAATGTAATGCAGAGTAGAAATCCCAAAGTGAGTTTCATTTCTGACATGAGATTGCACGTTTTTTCACAACTGTTTGTCCAGATTGAATGTGTTTGAAGCCAAAAACTGTCAATGCATAATAACATGACCACTGTTTGTCAATCTTTGTGTATTTAGGAAAAGTCAATTTCTTCATTGCATCTGTGTACAAACTATGAATCCTGTGTTAGGGGCTTATGGCCGATATATCACATTAAAGCATGGTCTTTTCTTGGCTTCATACTCTAAACTACATAATTGATCAACAGCTTTATATTGTTGTAAAATTTCTTAAAAAAAATCAACAATTGATGAATAGAGATCATATAGAAGTTTGGATGTTGTCCTTGTAGATGTTATATACAGTTGTTGTAATCCATGAATTCATGTGTGCCAAATGTTTGTATGTTTTACGTTTTATACCGAAGAATTTTATGTAATGATTCAGGTATTGTTAGGTGTGCATAATTGTAATTTTTATGCATAATTGTTCACATATTTCTTATACCGGTAATGATTTTTTTTGCTTGAAATTGGAAAGTGTTATATGTGAAGCTTTATTTTTTCTGCTCGATTATGGTTTAAGTATGGTTAACAAAAACGTTTGTTTAAAGGTTCTTCTTATCAAGTCATGTAATGTGCATGTCTTTGTAAAAACTCAACGCTGTTGTGATGTTTGTTGTTGTGATCCTAGTTTCTATTGTATTCATTTTTGTTTGTGATGTTTGTTGTTGTGATCCTAATTTTTATTGTATTCATTTTTGTGTATGTGAGAATAGCTTATTGGATGTTTTAATTTGTTCCCATATCAGTTGCCATGCATTCCATCGATGTTTTTTAAAATCAATTTCATCCATTTTGTATTGAACTTTATTGAAAGTGTTCGCTGTTCTAGATGCCTTGATATTCTACCTCTGTTGTTGGCTACATATCGTTACACTAATTTAAATATGCATATGAAAGTGAACATTCAAAGACGCTGGGTTTTAGAGCCATTCCATTTGTTCCTTGTATTTAATGACACCATTAAAAGGTATTGTGTACACATTTTGAACATCGAGTAATTATCTTACAATCCTTTGCATTATACAATTCACTCTATGTATGAAATGTTTGTTTTGTCTTCACAAAAGAATTCCTAGTAAATGTGATATACATGTGCTTATTCTTAAATCTTAACATTTTCTTAACAGCATTATTTTATTTGGAAACTTCAGTGCTTAGTGAAAGTTTTAAATGGCATCAAAAAATGCCATGTATGGCACATTGAACGGTGTCAAAATATGCTCATTTTTTAACTATAGTAATGAAACACTCTTGTCAGGGAATATTCAAACAAATTATTTTTGGATTTTTTAACTATAGTAATGAAACGCTCTTGTCAGGGAATATTCAAACAAATTATTTTTGGATTGTTTCTTAAGATGAATTCATTTCTGGTATTCAAACCCACTAAGTATGTGAAATTTTCAAGAAATACAGTACACAGTAAGTAGGTTTTTCATGTTGCATGGTTAACACTGTGTATTCTGAACAATGTATTTTTGTGGTCAAGAAGTTAATCTTTTATCTAGTCTTGTTACTGCAACATTTCATACTTTGCTCTTCGTACAATGAATCATGAACAATTCAATCATGTTTCATGAACAGACCATCAACAGGGAATGGGAACACAATGTTTTTGTTTTTTTTGACGTTAAACATAATTAGCTCACCTGGGCTCTACATGCTTATGGTGAGCTTCTGTGATTGCCTTTTATCCGTCATGTGTTGTTAACATTTACCTCGTGAATACACTAGCAGTGGCATCTGTTGACCAATCTTGTAGGTCATAACATTTGTCACTGTCACTCTCTACCAAGTTCAAAACTGTTTGAACACTATAGAAGTGATATATTTGGGTGCAATGATACCTACTATTAAGAAAGAAGTGTCTAAAGCAATTTTATAAATCCATGTAAACCAAATTTCACAAGCACATTCATTGAATGGTAACAGTTTCTTGTGTTCCTGCATTCTTAGTAAATTTAATAATTACATGTCAGCCTGTATCTTTTTTGTCTAGAATCAGAGTGTTTTATTATATTTCAGAGCTAATTTGGATACAGAACTGGTATTAAGAATATTGTAAGCTCACCTGAGCATGAAGTGCTTAGTTGAGCTATTGATATACGAGAACTCTCCCCTGCCATCCATTGTTTGACATCCATTCGTGAGATGGACGCAATAGACTTCACGTTTATTGCAATCTTGGTCAAACTTAAGTGCTCACCACGTGGAAAGTTTTTATCCGATATTGATATTACTATCACAGCATGTTGATGTGTATAAGAATATAAACATTAAAAAAAATGGTCCAGATTGCAACACTCACACCAGCGTTATTGCTTTCATTTACCAAACTTTAACAAGATTAAGTTGTGTGTGACCAAGAGGTCACAGTTCAAATCAAATACCGAGTCAGACTATCACTTTCTCTTCTTCCATTGCTTGTACACAGGTGAGCGCTTTGGGCCATTATGACCCTCTTCTTTAAATTATTAGTGATTGCAGGCACTTGTTTTGTCTTTATTTTTGTATGCAATAAAACGTTCTGAATAATCTTTATTGTTTCGTTCTCATACTTGTCACAAACTGACCTATAGCTATTGCATTGTTTTGTAGTGTCGAGTTAAACGATGTATGACATCTATGGGCTCATGTTTACAATGGAAACACATTTACATATCTTTAAAACACTACATACTTCAGAATACTACATAAAAAGTGATCAATTGAATGAAACTATTTGCAGTATTCCAGACTTACTAAAATGTAAAACTAAATTTCCAAAAACAACGGTGTTAAATGATAATCATTTCATCACATGCTATTAATAACGTTCTATAAATGATTTTGTCTTAGCCCTCTATCATCTATTCTGAATGACTAGCTTAGGTTGGTGTGTTCAGAACAATTATTGCGGATGATATTCACATAGAACTCATTTTGAAATCGTTTGTATTAGAAAGTACCGGTACATCAACGCATGTCTCGCAGCCTTACAGTATGATGAAGACTATGAGGGACTTGTAGAGCCTGTTCATGGTGGGGAAGCTGATGGAGCTGTGCGTTCACAGCCTGCTCTGTCTGGTCATCGCTGTGGTTGCCATGGCAATGCCAATTGTAATTAGGTACCATCCTTGGAAAGGGTTGTTGCCAAGTACTTGGTGACTTCTTCCAGCTTATTGCCGTTTATGGTGATGTCTGCATTGATGTTGTTCGTGCTTTTCACATGATATTTGAATTCAACGTGCTGACCTCCATCTCATATGCTCCTGTGCTTTCATAGATTTTCAAAGTTCACGGTGCCTAACCAATACGGATAATACTGGAAACATTTGTGCGTTTCCAGCTAATACCTGAAACGGCACCGGATTATATCAGTAAATATTGACTGTTTTGAGGTAAGTGTGTTCTTTTATTTTCAATATTCTCTTTTTTAAGTGATTTTTTTTTCACCAAACCTATATTCCACTGAACAACTAAGACATTCATTCAGTAAATTGTATACNTTGTTTAACTATCCCTACCGTCTATGTCAAATTTCCTACAATACAGCAATTAGGCGAAACCCAAGTACCGGTACATAGACTGTTAGAGATATGCATAAACATTATATATTGTTTACAATCTTAGTTTGGATCACAACGGCTAACTAAAAAACACAACACTAATACAATATTTAATCACAAACATAAGACCTTACAGTATTAAACTCGACCTTTATCATCAATAACAGGGACTTGTTGACAGATTTTCGGAAGTTTTGAAGTGTGTGATTAAATGTTTTAAATTGATTAATGTAAACAACAGGACTAAAGAGCTCCAGGAAAAAAACAAGAATGAAATAAAAGAAAGAAAAAAAAAGAATTAAAAAAAGTTAACCGCACGTGGGATCGAACCACTGAGTACCTATTATGAACCTACTCGGTCATTAATTTGTGATGATTCTGATAACAAAACTATTGGGTTGTGATAATAGCATCGGTGTTGCTATAAATATCTCCTCGGTTAAATAAACTGCCGCAACACCCCTTAAAATTAAGTTTTTACAACTCGATTAACTTTCACGAGCCGACCCGTAGCGCGTGAGTCATCGTTTGTGACGTCAGCACTTGGCAAATGAAAAGAACGGTATCGGGAGAAGCGCTTGCTGTACTCAGATCGTCACGGTCGAGTACGTTCAGGTAGAGGTCACACATTATAACGTTGATATTTGATATTAATTTGGTTTTTAAATTAAAGTTAAATGTTTTTCCCATATTTTGTTGCGTTTTAATAACTTGTGAGTTGAAACTATAGCCCACAGCATCCATTGTAACGTCTAAGAGGAACGGTATCTAAAGAACAGAGCATATTATTGATATTAGAAATTAATAAATTTTCATGAAAGAAGTATATTTTACTGGCTGCATGCAGGATTGGATTCGCTAAGAGTTGCTATCGAAATTTGGATAGCTACTATACATTAAATGATCAACGAAGGTCCGAGGATCATTCTTAGACTACCGAAGATACGAAAAGCCCTAATTGCTCACTCTGAACCACTACGATGGTACAGCGGGAGGAAAATAGAGATGGAGATAATGAAGCTGATAATCATGAACAGACGTGCCCTAGACATCATGAAGAATCAGATGTTATCACACAAGAAGCAATAACACGTCAGGTGGATATTGTGTGGGATGTTAGCCAGAGGATGATTATTGAAGACGGTCGGGGAAATAATCTTTTTAACGTATATAAAAGTTTGTTAATGTAAAACAGTGATCAATACCATTTTGACTTTCACCTTCAACGCTAATATATATATATAGCAAGTTATTCTCTGTTTGGTTATTGAAAGTTATTGTGCAGAAGAAAATTTGGAAATGCGAAATTATTTTAGCCCACTGTTTTACATTTACCTGTTGTTGCATTTTATCCGTGTACACTATGTTTTCTTATTTTATTAATGCTCATAAGCAGAGGTAACGTCGATATAACTATGATTTAAACGATGTTAGCATTTCACGATAAAAGCATTTGTAAATCTAAACAATCAAAGTAAGATCGCCATTTTTAATCCTATCCATAGTGGTACATTATTTCGATATGTGTTATGTTGACACCTTTAGTAGTATGTGTGGTGTTAATGTACGATTTGTTACCAAATGAGCAAAATGTTAATGTGGAAGAATGTCGATTTTAAACGAACTCGTCTTTAAAGTATTAAGAAGGGTTTTAATACGAGGAATGCATTTGTTTGATGAAACATTTCATCGATACTGTGTAAAGATGCATCCTAGTGGCATGCTCTATATAAGTCACGCTGATGTAAATTGCTAGATAAATGTTGTATATATTAGTAATAGGATTGTGTTTTTAAACAGAATCGTTTATACTATGTTCGCGCACTTTTTCCTTTAAATGTCACGTAAGTACATTGTATCAGTAATATTATTGTAAAAGTTATGTTCGTGTTGTAACTGTACGGACAAATATATTGTTGTGGTTTTATGTGCTGAGTATTGTAACTGTTTTGCGTCTTGTCTCAGAAATGAGCAACGTCATGCGACGATTGGGTTTTAGGCTATATTTCAACCTAGCTCCACACCAGCCTGCACATTCGCGCAGTCTTATAAGGTGCTACACTGACCTCGTATGATACCGCGAAAAATTGCGTCAATAACAACGGACAGTGTAGCTCCTGATTGGTCTGCGAGATTGCACAGGCATATGAGCTAATAGTAGCATGCGGCGGGTCATATTCTGCTTGATCAAATACTAGATGTATTGCAGTTAATGCATACCCGTGAATAGGGTTTATGCACATCTGCTTTGAATTTGGTGTAGCAGTAAGTATTGTTTTTTTATATTTTGTTTGAAAGCGTAATTGTTGCTGTTGATGAATCACTACTGTTTGAGGTGTATTTAAGCCGTTGATAAAGCTGTTGTTTGTTTTGAATCGGAATACATTAATCATTTTGCCTTTGCAGTTTAACTATGTAAATCGTTATAGTATTGCTTTGATGTGCATTTGTACGATGCACTTTGATGCTGTGCATGATGTATGATTTGCATGTATGATAATTAGTTTTGTTGTGATTCGCCAGAGAATAAATACATGTACATTGAATGATAATCGAGAGCACAGACACAATTTATGTTAATCGGTTATTTGTTCAGGTTTGAAACTTTCAAGCATAAATACCTATCAGCCAATACACTAATGAACAATCAAACGTATGACAATTGCAATTTAAAACATAGTAACTGCACCAATTTGTATCATGGTTTTGCGACTCAGTGTTTTTTTTTTATTTAATAAAAAAGAATATTTCGCACTATAACTGGAATTTCGATAACCCTTAAACTATATAACTGAAGGAAATAATGTAATTATATTAAATAAAATTGTTATTTACATTCATTGAACAATTAACATACCATTTTAATAAACTTGTTTTGCCCGTTTAGGTGGTTTGTGGATTCCGCTCGAGCGTTTATTAACAGCGCACATTTTTTACTCACTTTTACCTCAAATCTTATTTCACATCTTCGTATTTATCATTAACGTTTGATATAATTTGTCAACGGATTTCATTAAATTCGCTAATAAAAAGGAAAATTAATAATATGTAATTAACTTCTAAACAGTTATTAAAATCGATAAACTACATTGCGGAAGAACACGAAATTAGAAATTTCTATTTTTTTTATTAAAATTCTCAAAAACGTATAATGTATAAATATAACATTTCTTTAACATCATTTAACTCTTCATCAAAATAAAATGGAAGAAATAATTCATTTTTTTCTATACGATAATCGTTTTCTAGTGTATGTCAATGTATTTTTTTTGTGAGACGGGTTTTTAGGCAAGGGACATCGGAAATCAATACGTTCATCTCAATGCCGTCAGAAAGTAAATGATTTGCCGCACAAGAGTCAGTTCACGCGAATTGTTGATTATGTCCAAACAATTAACAAACTTGTGATTTCTAGTACAAAAGAAGTTTATAATGTATAAATAAGTTCAATATTAAACCTATTTCAAAGGCGTTTAATTTTAGTAAAGAACGACAACTCTTCCAAACAATTGATAAACATATAAAAAAGTAGAACGATCGTGAATTATAAGAAATAATTTGCACTCATTCATATTCAACGAACAATAAATGACTATTACACTGGACGGCTTTCTACTTAAAATATATTGTTTACGTGAACACTTACGAAGTGATTGCATGTAAGACGACCGAACTGAAAACAGAGAACAGTCAAGTGTTTGAGAACAAAATCCACAAGTACGCCGGAAATATGCATATGTATATATATGAAGAATCTGACTAGTTATATCGCGCTCTGGATATTTTGCAATCGCTATCCTTGGACGATGTAATGGATCTTTAGTGTATGTGAACTAAAGGAAATAAATCGAAGAACAATAAAGGTAACTAGAAAGGGATGTGGTTTAAAAGCCCTGAAGTAGTTTAGATTTTGATGAATTGCATATAGAAAGTTTTGTTTAAACTGACATCCGAATGGGGCCACCCCCCTTCCGAAACACCGTCATGCCAGGCGGGCTTTTCGTTGTGCGTAAACAATTGCTTGGGGAAAAGCTCCCCCTCTTTCTTTTTTTCAAATGAAAAGACATATACTGGATATTGGTGTGCAATGTCTGATTCATATTTAAAGATTATTAATGTTTCCTGATTTATATGATGATGAACGCATAGTTGTTGGATGTGTACTACTATACAGATCATACTAAGTATATTAAACATCGATTACCGGATTGTTTTATTAGTTTTGCTCGAACATGAACTGTCCAGGCATGAGCATGAGTCATTTACTGCCCGAACAATAAGTAATTAAAAGCTGTTCAGATATTTCGGCTAAGTAAATTATCTTTAACAAAACACCTTATTACAATATTTTATGTTTGGGTTTGTTCTTTCTTTAAATTTAGTAGGTCGGGGCTTTTAAAGTAGACTTTTAAAGCCCTGAAAATCAACAATAAAATACACATATATATCATATATGAAAAACATATCATAACAGGAAAGTAAATTGTTTGCACACATACAATTATTAACCGAATGTGTTCTAGTGGTCCAATTAGAATAATACTTTAAACATGTATAAATATTATTGATGTTGAACATTTTATAAAACAGTTAACATCACCGATATATAATACATACACAAGCTATGAGTTCTTCTCTTTAGCACACACACAGGCATACAATACATCTTAACATACCAAATGTGGTTTAGGCTTTTTGTATAAGTCTTTCCGCCTCTATACTGTTCCCTGACTCGCGATGGTAAAAACTGCAACATTAGATTCATGGTTCACAATATAACGAACGTGGTTATTGATAAAGAACTTAAAAATAAAAAGCACAGTTCTCTCCCAAATATAGGTTTATGAAATGTATTGAATGTTTAAAACACTTATTACTAACCTTGTAAGAAGTAATGTTAGTAATAAAATAAAATCTGCAAACTCAATCAAAACTTAAGCAGTCAAGAACACAATGGACATCTAATCTAGAAAAGAGGGGAAAATCATCTGGCTGAACATGTTTTAAAATCAATCAACTGTGGCCAATATAAATAACAATACAATGGTCACCTAACTGAGCTGATTTTAATAGTCAGTCAACTATGAAAGTTGGTCACAGTGGTCAAAGGTAGATAATTGATTACTCTGGTAGCATTATTGGAAAATAATACCTGGTAACATGTTATCACCTGAATGGATTCTTTTTCTTAATTCATTGGTTGTTTTCTTAACTACTTTTTCCACATGTGTTTTCTCATTTTTGCGTAGGAAATTTGGAATTTAGTTTTGCAGACTTCAGTCAGATGAACACCATTTCTTTTACATGAAATATTAAAGCTAAATAATAATGCAATCTTTACAAACTTTCAGTTGGACATTTTGTTATGGTCTCTTTAAGAAACCTCTTCTAATAAGTTAAAATTCCGACTGGAGGAGGATGTTTTGTAGATATTGTTTAAGTGGTTCAATATAAAGGAATGTTATTAACTAGGAGTGTTCTCCTTCACAAGGAATTTTCAGGTTGGCTAGTCGATTCCTATTGAGAAATGTTCAACTGACACTAAGTGATTTCTGAAGGACACACTCAAATAAATCATAACAGTATTGTGACTGTGTACTTAAAGAAGTAGATTTGTATACAAACCCATCAAATGCTTCAAGAGTGTTTTCTGAAGGACAAAGTATTAAACAAATCATTGATTCTTAAACTACAAGATGCTTTTTTTTAAATACACATGTTACGTAAAAAAATCATAAGCTGTCAATTTTTAAGCAATATTTTTTTGTTTTCACACTAAAAAAACATATCACTAAGCATAATAACGAAACTCTTTTCAAAATCTCAAAATGACATGCCAAGCTAATGAAGGTTAGAAGAACATATTTTCATGAAAATCAGTGAAATTGTCTTAGATATCTAAAATCAAAGCCGAAAATCTTAAACGGTCGAGAAAAGACATTTTTAGACGACTGATAAACCTTATCAAAATCTCAGGAAATGTTTAGCTCATCGTGCAAGCGTGATTCTAAGCTCAAAAGCGGTACTCTCAGTATGAATAGTCTGCATTTAAGTTAACTTTTGTTTTGAGCAAAACATATCTTTGTAATGCAATGCCGCAAAATACGACAAATTAATGATACAAGGCTCTATTCTAATATTGATAGGGCTTAGTTCTTTTTTTGCATTATACTGACTGCGCCGGATTATGAGATTTAAATTGAAAAACGAAAGTAAAAGCGAACTGATATTTACAACTTTGAACTGACTCAATATCTTTATCAAAATATAATAACATATAATAATTGCCATCTGCAAATTCCCTTGAATACGATTTAAATGACAATTATAATTATATACATTCTATTTACTTTGAAACGTTTGCAAAGTTAACCAATATTATGTAGCAAGTCGAATTAAAATGACAACGAAAATGAGCATTCAATGAATATCTGGCATATTTTCAGAAAATTAATTATTGTTTTTAAGAACGAAGTTAAAAGTGCAATATATTATTGTTTGTGATTTTATATATAGGTAGGTATTTTACTTGTAGAAAATAAATACTACATTTCATATATATATATATATATATATATATATATATATATATATATGCAGCAAAAACATAAACTAAAGCATAATGACGAAACTGTTCAAAATCTCAAAATGACATGCTCATACTAAAAGGATAAAAGCATATATTCTCATGCAAATCAGTTGTCTTAAATGTCTAATCTCGAAATCGACAGGATTTAAATATATATAATCTACATTTATAAACGTCCGAACTCATACTTTATCAAAAGCGTGAGGAATGCGTAAATCGTTAGAGCGTGATTCGAAGCTCAAAGCCGTTACTTTAACCCCGAATGGTTTGCATTTTATTTAATTTATGTTTTCAGCAATACATATCTTTGTTATACAATGCAAAACTAAACGACAAATTAATGATACATTATTTACTTCAGTTTTGAGCGGGCTTTGTCCTTTATTTAGTTCAATATAACGACAGAGCCGATTGATCAAGATTAAATAAGCAAAACGAAAGTAAAATTGAACTGATATAAACAAGACTTAGTATGACATGACTCAATTAAATCTTAATAATTGTCATTGGCAAAGAACCTCGAATACAATTTAAATAACATATGCAATATTTATGCATTCATTTTATTTTGGAAATAGTACCAGTTTACCAATAATTATGCAACACATTTGGTTATTCAAATTGAGTGATTCAGAAGCAAAAACGAAAGTGAACATTCCATATATATAATATATAGGGCATATTTTTAGAAAATGTTTTATTGTTTCTTAAGGACTTAGTAGTGGGCATGATCTTCATGTTTTGGATTGAATAAAAAGGTACGCATTTTTATTTTACAAAACAAATACACATTTTGATCCTCTTCAATATGCACATGTATACATCTGATATATCGATTTTCTTAAATTAAGTATCAAACATCTCATTGATAAAAGGGGATCTTTTTAAACGCTGCTTTAAAGAAAAACACACGTTTTGTTAAGAAAGTATAAGCTATCAAATGTTAAAGCAAGATATAACAAAAACATCAATTAGATCATAATGACACAAATGTTGAAAATCTCAAAATGAAATGTACAACCTATAAAGGTTAGATGAAGATATTGTCATGAAAATCAGTGAAGCTTTCTTAAATGGCTAACATTTAAACCGAAATGCATTAACGGTCTAAAATCGACATTTATAAACGGTCGAACTCATAATCTATCAAAAACGTAAGAAATGCTTAGTTTATCGTGGGAGAAAGGTCTGAATTTTATGTTAATTGTTGTAAATATCATCATATCTTTGTCAAGCAATTCCGCAAAATACGACACATTCATTATACAATGTTCTAATCCAATATTGATAGGGCTTAGTCCTCTATTTTATTTGATTATAATGACTGAGCCGGATGATCAGATTAAACTAGAAAACGAAAGAAAAAGTAATCTGATATAAACAAGTATGAACTGACTCAATCCAATCTTAATAATGTTAATTGGCAAATTACCTCGAATACGATTTAAATTACAGATACATCACTCAAACATTCGATTTATTTTGAAAATTTAACCAAGTTAACCAATAGGTATGCAACTAATTTGGACATTTGCATAGAAGCGAAATCGATAGTGAACATTCCAGATATATTATTGTCATTCAGGAATAAGTAGACTGTGCAATATTCGCTTGTAATGGATTTAATGTAAAGGTACATAGTTTATGTTTACAAAATAAATACTTATTTTGATAAAATAGTGAGATCCTCTTCGATATGCACATATATACATACGAGATCCCAATGTTCTAAAATAAAGTATCAAACACATTCTTGACAAAAGGGGATCTTCTTTCACGATAACTTAAAGCATGTTGCGTCAAGAAATCATACATTTTTTAAGCTAGAGTTTTTTTCTTAAACCATTGATTGGCAACAAAAACACAAACTAAGGCATAATGACCATATATTCAAAATCTCGGAATGACCTGATTATCGTATGAAGGTTTGAAGAACATATTGTCACAAAAATCAGTGCAATCGTCTAAAATGTCTAAATTCAAAACCAAAAGGTTGTACGGTCTAGAATTGACATTTTTAAACGTTTGAGCTCAACACTGGTATAAAAGCGTGAGAAATGATAAGTAAATCGTGGGAGCGTGATTCGAAACTCAAAAGTGTTACGCTCAGTCTGAATGGTCTGCATTGTTGTTTAATTTAGTTTCAAGCAAAACAAATCTTTGTTATACAACACCAAAATAAACGACACATTAATGGTACACTGTTTTAATTCAGTATTGATCGGACTTAGTCCTATATTTAGTTCAATATGACTGGGCCGGATGATCAGATTAAAATAGCAAAACGAACGAAAAAGTGAACTGATATAAACAAGTATGGCATAAATCAATTAAATCGTAATAATTGTAATTGGCAGAGAACCTCGAATAAGATTAAAATTTCGTACACAACATTCATGCATTCAATTTATTTTGGAAATTTTACCAGTTTACGTATAAGTATGCAATAAGTTAGGACATTCAAATAGATTAAAGCGAAAACGAAAGTGGACATTCCAGATATATAGGGCATATTTTTTAGTTAATGAATTATTGTTTCCTAAGGACTTAGCAGACAGTGATATATCTTCTTGTTCGGGATTACATATAAAAGTACGAATTTTCCTGTTACAATACAAAAAAAACATTTTGATAAGATATTGCGATCCTCTTCGATATGCACATTTGTACATCTGATCTACATGTATTGATTTATACAATAAGTTCAGAGCAATCTTAACACATTATTTATTTATTTGTTACTTATATTTCGATGAAATGGTCATTATTGTCCGCGTGTGTGGCTCGACATGTTGTGCAAGACGTACGTTAACTGACACCATGTAATACATCAATTAGAAACATGAACAGTTCTTGACTAGGGCATTTTTTAATTAATTCATGTTTCAATATCACACTTTGAGATTGACCTGGCGGTATTTTCGAGATTGTTGTCATTTAAGTAGTGTTACTGATACGAGTGTAAAGATATAAAGACAACTCAAATATTGTATACCCATACATGTATCACTTTACTGAATGTGGTTTTGTATTTATGAGTGTTCCTAAATCGTGACGCAGTGTTTTACTCTATATTAACATACACTTACGGCTAATATAAGGGTCGTCGTCACTTCCAGTCAGTTTTCTAACCGTATTTCAAATAATCACGATAAACATTAGCATTAATGAAAATTTGAACAAACAATCTATGCATTGTGAAAAATAAAACACATAGCTTAATGATCGGAAAAAAACACAGGTTTATTGGTACATGATGTTGTAAATACACCACACGCGATAACTTGCTGTAATTTGTTTTTTGGGTTTAATAAATTGACTGACTTCAAATTAAGGATATATTGCAAAGTCCATTTTCAGGAACAGCTGACGTGTTTGAAACTTGGATAAATTCAATTACTGTGCAAGCACACCATATCACGTAAGCTGTTTTACTGGCGCAATAGGGTTACATTTATGATAATTATGTTTCTTTACCCCAGAAAACATTGTATGAGCCTCTGAATTAAATGCCGCCTGGATTCCGGTTGGTATAAAAACAAGCCTTTACCAGTTGCATAAATCTTGATATATAATGTTATTTTAGGATGTGTCTGCACATATTGTCAATGAATCATTAGGGAGTATTCGAGTATTATATATACATACTTGGCCGTTTGTTAGTGCAGTGTACTATGTTTGGGCAAATTGCAATAACATTTTAGGCACCTTCAATATTATGGAGTCATTCACATATTAACAAGTCGTTCAGGTCGTCGAATGTTGTTTTTTTTTTCAAACAGAAATTTCCTTGCTCACATGCCCACGATAAACACATACATTGACAAAAGCAAAAATTGATGTGTTTTATATTATTGTGTTTATTGGATATAAACTACGAGCAGAACATTATTGAAGTATTGGTGAATCACTTGAATGGATTATTAGCTGAAATATTGGTGAAATAGTGTATGACTGGTTTTCTTGAATTAATTGTCCACGTGTTTCTATTTCATCTGTGCATAGACATTTTGGTACTGACTTACACTTAGTGAGTTTTTAGCGAATACATGTTTCAGTTTGTTAAGCGATGCATCATGCACTTACACCATGAACGTTAACAATATTTGTCCATGACTAGTCCCATTACATTCATGTTTTATATCACGTTTGAGATTGACTTGGTGGTCAAGTTAGATTTGTTAAACTTTGTTGAGCGACAGACTTCCATGAACCTTCAAACACTTTATAAGTGATACATTTATTTTGCGTATAATTTACTTTGAACAATGCAATTTCTTTCATAGAACTTCATTAATTCAATCTACACCGTTAGAGTATTACTTTAATATGTATTTGAAGGTTTCAAAGATTTTCGAAAAAAAATATTTAAAATTAAATTATAAATCTAAAACTTGTAAAGTCAATATGGACTTAAATTGAATATATTGCGTAGGTCTCTTTAAAATATCACTTAAATAATCTAACATGTACGCTCCGCGAAATGCTGAAGGACCTTTTGTAGATTGTGTTCAAGAGTTGTTATGCCTGCACACTTCACCACTAAATGAGATCTGTGATTGTTTTACTTAATAAGGAAGATTTTAGGCAGCTGGTCTATTCATTATGGTTTACAAGTGCAAGTAAGTGATATTTGAAGCACATACTGAACTAAACAATACCATCATGTGACTTTGCACGTGAAGGAAGATTTTGTTTTATGAAACCACTTCATCATGATATTTAGAGGGCATTTGTTTAGAAAATTAATTATTGTTTCTTACGACTTAGCAGACAGTGCAATATCTTCTTGTTTTGGATTTAATATAAAGGTACGAACTTTCCTTTTACAAACAAATAAAAAAATCGTGAATTAACTGTTAAAGTGTATTGATAGTTAAATTGTGGTCACGTTGTTCGACCTTTTAAGACTTATTTATCCTTACCTAAATAATAACGTCTACCGTTTATGTTAGTAATAATCAAATTTTATTAATATTAGTCTTTGCCTCTAGTATGAATACACTATTTTCGAATAAAAGATACGTATAGTATATTATTTAACGTATTAAGATCTTTTCACTCTTTTCGGATATACACTTATTTTCATGATATTATGTTTGAAAGAGTGCAAGAACGACCCATGAACTATTTTTAGTGTTTATTGTCGGTCTGGCGTTATGGCGTTGTCACATCTTGCCAGAATGACAAATCTGAGACAAATACGCCCTTTCATTTTGTCTTAGTAGCGCGTACATAATTCGTTTTGACGTGGCGATATGTTGACATCCTAAAACGCGCAAACACGACAATACAATTTGACACAAAATAAGCCATCTTCTTTTTTTTGGGTGGTTAGTTTTATTTTATGAATAAGTTAATACGATAGTAGTGCTGTCAACATTTCTTGTTTTGGCCATAACTTCAAGCCATTTAGACGATTCTAAAATTACTTTATATTCTTAAAAATCAACATTTGAAGATGCGTCGCGCACAAACAAGGCAATGTCACAAATGTTAAAACGCTTAGCCGTGTCCGAATAGAACTAAATGATGCTTATACAAATAACGTTTAATTGGATACTCATATTAAACGATTACCTGTCCAGAATATTTATGGTTATGCTGCATATTCGAATTGAGTTGAATTTGACACACAAGTTAAAACGCTTTATCGTGTTCAGAATAGAACTTAATGATGCATTTTAAAATATAGTTTCCTTGTGTACGCATGTTAAAACTCTAAATCGTGTCCAGATTAAAACGCAATGATGCATATACAAATGCGTGTAATTGGGCATATACTTTAACATGTTAAATCGTGTCCAAAATAGAACTTCATCATCTTTGGAGAGAACACGTCGCGAATAATATTAAGGTCCTGGATTGAAGACTAATGTCACACTTAACGCTGATATGTCTTATAAGGGATTCTATATAGTGATTTTTACATTAATTGAAACACACAAGTACACAAATCTGAATGTGACCCTTGCTATTTCATGAGGCTATGTCACTTTTACAAATGTGTAATATAATGAACACATTTGGATATTTATGTCCAAAGCAAAACTTTCTTACGCATCTGGAGGGTTGACTTTATACGATTTCGCACAACTGTTGACCATGATCAGGTTCATTCTGCCATCACATTATATGGGGAGATATGTGTTCATTCAGAAAACAACTGTCTTGTTTATCTCTAGTAAAAGAAATGTGTGGTCACGTCTTGGTGATCTGTTTCCTCCTATTTACCCTCCCCAACCACCATCCCCGCCCATGACCAAAATACTAATACTGCAACACATGCAATAAAGTAACTATTGAATTCCACAATGGCAGAGCTTACATATTAATTATTGCATAAACTATATATATTATGCCCTCTGGCGGGGTGCAGAAACTTGGAAAAAGAAGGGCTTGAACGGGAGAAATCGTGTATTAACAAGGCGATTCACCGCTGTTCAAGCCCTGTTATGTGTTTTTCATATCCATAAACGGGTCCACGCGCAGTTTTTTCCCTTAGTAATGGCTGTATCTTCGCTATTATTGAATAAACACATCACACATACCAACATAAATTAAAATTACATTGAACACAATATGTCGGATATAATAGGAAATATTATAGGAACGGATTTTTCAAACGCCCGTTGATGATTATGCCCTCGAAACCGTGTATTATCCCTATATAAGTGGCTAAGACGGACAGGGACGATGCAGTCAGGAAATAAGTAGTAGTAGTAGTATCCTATCATGTATCGTGGAAACAACATTATAAGTCGTGGTTACGAAATTAGAAACTCGACAGAACGAGATAACTCTTGTACGGACATAATCAAACAGCCAGAATACCGCAATTTAAAAGCATAGGAAAGTCAGAACCCGTCCTTTTTATATTATAATAACTCATGTTAGCTTCACTTGTATCAGCCATGTAAATGTGAGGGAGCAAACGTCGAGTCAAGGGGTATTTATCAATGATTTCAACCTTGAATATTTTAATATTAAAGAAATCAGACTTTTGCACCATATGCAACCTTATCTCCGCTTTCTATCGGTATTTGTATTAGACCATAAACAGAAACATTTTAATTGCACGATTTCAACGACCACTCTTTCTTTTAATGTGGATGTTTTTGACAGTAACTTCGACTTGGAGGTGATTTTATGACAAAAAACTACGTAAGAAACTAAATAATGAATATGTAAATAAGATCTAAGTGGCAAAAAACACAATACACATTGATTTGGCAAAATGTTTGTTATACGCAAATAACCAAACTATGAAATTTTAGGCGTACGACCACACATTGTGAATTTAAATGGAAACATAAACTTAATATCAACACCTAAATGTTTTCTGATTAAGAATTTTAATCCACCAATGTTGTGGTGATTGTCTTGCAAACCTGGCAACTCTGTCAGCATGCAACTAACCAGAAATATACAAGAGAAGAAATCGACACGCTTTGCGTATGGTTGAAGCACAAGGTTGTGACCATCTTTACAGCAAGCCCATAAGGGAAACTAGTTTAAATTAATTGATAGCTTACTTTGAAACGTGTTACGTTAGTATTAGACAACACATAATTTTTCATGTATAATTTATATAACTTTGTAAACCCTTAATGCACGTATGAGTGCGTGTGCTTTGCAGGGTTGTCATTAGGTTTCTTTGTAGCAGGCTTTTGAGATATTTGAGAAGGCTAACCTGTTACGGGGGTCCGGGGGCATCCCCCCCCCCTTAGATTTTTTTTAATAAAGGTGCCAAATTGTGGCTTTTGAGCGATTTGGGCACATAATTTAGCATCCTGCACTGTGTGTTTCATGACTGTCTTTTTCTGAAATAATTCAGTTTATAAAGATTATGTGCCTCAACTTTATTCAATTGATCAAGGTACACTGATAGGGGACGTAATTCTTGACTACTTTGTTACCTTTTTCTGAACATCTAAGTGTGTTTGTTCCAAAACAAAACCTCTGAAGGAATGTATATTAACTTCCTGTTTTTCAAATAAAAACTCGTATGTGGCCGTGAAGGGAATGCGCGTTTTGTTATGTGTGTTATGCTAGTTCAGATTGAATTATTCAGATTGCGTGACAAGATCTCTATCCTGTGAAGCGTTGCAATAGACACATCGAAAACTTCCTGCTTTTTGGTGTTTGTTAAATCATGATAACTATATATAACTTGGCTGTATTTGTATTTGGTTTTTAAGACAAAATAACTTCCCTGAATGGTTGTTTACTAGATAGCTATCAGAGTAGCACATCACATTAACCATTGTGTGAGTTACAAAGTAATACAGAGCTGAATGCCTTGCCATAGTTTATAATGTCTGATTTGAATAAAAGGTAAAACAAGATCACAGAATAACTCGTCCTTGAGGTGAACAGGGTAACAATACACTTTTGTAATAACAAACTCTTGGTTCAAAGCCGGGACTCAGTTGGTGCAGACTTGTAGAACCATATCTAATAAATCTATTTGTCAAACAACTGTTTCTTTCTCAGCTTATTTTCATGGAAAACTAATGGATTATCAACACCTTCTGAATTATTGTATAATCCAGCAGATTCGCCCTTCAGGCAAACACATATTTATCCATAGCCCTTTTTAGGGTATCCATTCCTTAAATGTATAACACTTCAGATAATCACAGTTACAGTCCAATATAAAATTACTAAGATTATTAATTTGTCAATTTGTTGACTTATGTTTATAAGTTTTTAAATGAGGACATATTACAAGGTCACTTTTAGTGTCTTTTTGAACATAACAACCAGGTTTTTTTTTCCCACTTTTTGGGAAGATAGCCCATGGCTTTGCAATTGGGAATTTTATCGGCATTTTCAAGAAATTTGGAAAATTCAGGTTTGATTTTTTTTTCGCGCAAAAAGTCTACTGAATTGGGGAAAACTAATTTGATATAAGTCTTATACTAATTCAAATTAACAGAATAACATCATATAAATCCTTATTGTATACTTTGTTTGATGTAATTGAGATAAAATAATCATAAGACACTTCTTAAAAAAAAAAATGGGGGGAAATTGGGAATTTTTTCCCAAATTTTGGGAAAAAAGTATACTTTTTGCCATTGGGAACATAGCCGTTATTCGGCTATAAAATCGGGCCAAAAAAACCCTGGCCTGTTGACTTGAAAATAAAATTTATATTACCTTGGGCAATTTTATGAAAAAAAATCGGGCATAGGTTGCCCCTGCTGAGGCAATCTTACGATTAAAATATTTTGCTGAGGAAGCTTCTTTGGGCCAATTTTTTCCAATACAAATTTGGACATAGCTAAACATTGCAGTGCTAATTCAATATATTTAGCATTTAAGGCATTGTGCCTCAACCAAGGCCGAACATAATTATGAAAACATCTGGAGAGTTTGGGGCTCGAGAGTTTCATTCATCCTAATGAAAGACTCACCCTCATGTAAAAGGTGGTAACAAATAAATCCGCTTGCCGTTCAGAGGTTAAAAACTCTGAGGAGAAACCAAACATCGCAACCAAACATTGGGTCCGCGCAACAGCAACGAAATTTGTCGAAAATAGAAAAAAAACGAAAGGTAACAGGAAAATGCATTTATCCGGAGGTGCCGATAAATGATAAACGTTAACAAAACTGGAACAAAACAACTTAAACAGCGAACTATCGTTCTTACTCAAAACACAAACGAAAAAGTCGTTTATTTTCATTGTTTAAACATATTTGACTTTGTCACAGTTTGTGACCTTGAATCAAAGTCGTACACTCCCGTTACCCGCTCCGCGATTGGACAATTATATTGATACGACCAATGAGAAAGCAGTTAACATATATCGGTAAAGTTTGATTACTTCCGCTTCAGACAGTATATAAACGAATATTTAATATCTCGTCATCGTCGTCCGGGGTAAATTTGACCTACTTTGGCTCAAAATTAACTCATTTCTCCTGAAAGGTCACAGGGGCAGGTCGGACCACAAAGACCTCGTGAAGAGGCCGGCAGGACCTGGAAATAAACTCTGATCATCATCTCGTCATCGTCGTGAAAATTTGCCGAGTTTTTTTTTCATTTTCTTTCCAAATTTGAGCCGGCCTAAATAACATTTGAGGCGGTCAAATCGGCCGCCGGCCGCCTCCTAATGACAACCCTGCTTTGAATAATATACTAAGTCGGCTGGTATAATATAAATACAAATTGCAATTAGATTTATGGGGAAAATATCCGTTACACAAACGATAATACAATATTGGCATTAAAATGTATATAACGTTTATATTTCACGTTATTTTTTTTACATGAATGCGATAAATAGGTATTATTTGAAAAATGTATTGTTATTATCTGATGGAATATGATGCTATTATGCCATGTCACAGGATTTTTAAAATCAAGCATTCTGACAACTCTTTCGGTTTCTTCAACACTAAATCTCGCAATATCTTCCCTCTGTTCTTTTCTGAATTAATTTCGTAGACTATGCATTCAAATACAAAGACCATGTGCGCATAATTCGGCCATAAATGTAGACATTTGGATATCCGTTCCGACTTATCCAAGCAGGTTTAAATCGGATAGTCATTCCAAATCATCAGATTTCTGTCTAAAACTATATTGTGCACATATGGGCATAAACATTAACCCGAAAGTACTAAGGCATTGGCAATCAAATCATTAAAAAATAACTATGGCAAATATATATACTTCGTAACAGACACTAACATCAGTACGTTTTTGATAATATGCAATACAAATACATTTGAAACACGTAATAAATGCATCGTAGTTCATTGAAGATAAATAACAAAATGGCGATCGAAATGAAATATGTTTGTTAAAATTTGTAAATAAATATAAACCTCTTTGCAATCGTGTTTAATTAGAAAGCAATTGTCCTCTTGTTCATATCTGTTAATGCATTGGTCTTCTCCACAGAGAACCACATATATCATACTGTGATGCAGTTTGTCTATTGTTTGTCGAATATATCTTCAGGGGTCTTCATAGGTATTATAGAAGGAATGACTACCAGCAATTGATACATAAACAATATACCGATAAATGCAAGATAAATCGGTGCGTGCGAAGCGTTAGTCCTTTAACAATTTACGAATTGATAAATGTAGCAAAAGTCAATAAATACCGCTTTGTTCGATGTTTTTCTGTCAAAATAGTTGTTGTCCTTCGAATTTGTGGTCAAGTGAGAGTGTTTGTTCAATCAAATTGCATTTGGACACTTCAGTTTAACAACGTGATTTCTGATTGGTTTTCTATGTCGTTTCCACGACCTCAAATGCAGTTTCCAAGAGCCAGTTATTATCTTTCCCACACATCAGTAAGTGTTGTCCACGAGTTAGGAAGGTTGTACGTTATCTGATCCCCACTATTTATTAAGTTGAGGTAACGATATACATAAACAAGCACATGTCACATCTGTGCAAACGTACACAATAGTCAATCATGTTTATCTGAAACATTTAATATTAATCCCGCTCACAATGAACTTTCGTTTTTGCCATTTTAGCTCGACTTTTCGATTAAATGGCAAGCTAGTCTTCTTGACCCAGCGTTGGCGTTGGCTTCCGAAAAAATTTAACGTTAATCGGGGATCTAGTTTCTCACGGGGAAAAATATAAAAACAATAACTTCGACAAATTGAACTTACGCACATTAATTGATGAGATGTAGTAGTATTTGATTGAATATTTGGTCATTGAAGTCAAGCCCACTGTAAGTAGATAATGAATAATTGTTTGTTCTCAATAACTTGTTAACACATCGAGCGACTGTATGGACACTTATAACTAAATTTCTTAAGTCCATATATGGCCATTGGGATGGGTGCCGTCAAAGTATCTGTTACTGACTTTACAATCGTTTCGGATCAATATCCCATTAACAATTGAGCTATTGTGATGCCCATATTGATACATTGTCTTGTTTTTAACACTTTGGCATACATTTGAGTCACATAAGGCCAAAATCAATTGTCAAAGTTTATGTAAGTAAATGTATTTAAATGGTTTACGCTCAAAATCATGGTGCATATGTCTCCTTTCATATTTTTCAAAAGTACATACCTACGTATAATGAAAAAGTACTTACCTACCGTCAATACAGTTTGGTTTCGAATAAAAAGCCATACACTCTGACACGAAAAAGAACATTCAAGCGCGCTGTCCTCCAACAGCTCTTGTTCATTTAACCGATCTCACTTGTGATTTAAAACATCATTGTATTTACAACATAATTCGTATCTTCTAGATCAACTGATTTGTGTAACCTTCCGTTTTTACCCAAATCAATACTGCACAAGTATACTTTTTGTTCCATCAGCGCATCTGAGAAGCAAGCATACCTTGCTTGAAAATCAACATATATTGTAAGTGACGCAAGTGGCGTTTTGCGGTTATGTAAAATAAAGTATTTTCTTAACAAAATCCGTCAATATTTAAATATCCCAAAGAAGTCTAAACAATAACTCGAATGAGGTTAAATCGCCTTATGTCGCACGTAACTCAAACAGTATTTGATGCTAGAATTATGAAACCATATTAACCAACATATCACTTGCGCACCTGGCTATTTTAACCCAGTAATGCCTAGTGGACTCTCCCATCCTTCTACATTGGATAAATTTATTTCCAAAATAAGGGATGTCTAGTATATTTAGTTCTATATTTAGAATATTTCTAACATAAATTCCTTTAAGCAAACAGCGCAGACCCGCATCATGCGGCTGTCTGCAAAGGCCTTTTTTCTAGACACTATGCATAAATGGGTTAAACTGTTTTCGACATTAGTGGATTTGTAAGAAAACAATGGAAAAAAGGGCTTGTGTTCTACGATCACAAGTCTAGTTAATTTTTTATAACGCCATTGTATGCGTTTCTTGTTATTTGTAATATATTCTTAAATACATTTTCAATTGGTGACATACATTGTTAAAGCAAAATTTAGTTCGAAGTAGGTATCTGCATCTCCCTGCAAGGAACTGAGACGTTTCTTTTTCAAGTAATTACAATATATTACCAAACATTAAACTTACCGTTTGCAAAATGCGAATTCAAAACACTTAAATGCCGATAATTTCCACGTTTTGATGTTATACGAATAGTACGAACGCATTTTAACACATTTACAAACATTTACTAAAACGGCATTTAACACCACACACTAATTATTGTATTGTTTCTTTCACTCAGAATGGCAAGACAACTTAGAGATTCGGACAAAACTCAACTTGAGCTATGGATCGGTCAGGGACCAAAGAATTTCACCCTTCTGTACAGTGCAACATCTGATGGGTGCTCCGCTGCTACGTTTCATGCTAGATGTGACCACCAAGGAGCTACAGTTACTGTGGTGTACAATCCACAGGGATCCGTGTACGGAGGATATACGTCTGCGAGTTGGGCTGGAATCATAGGCGGTCCTACAAGAGATGACAAAGCCTTCTTGTTTCAGCTGATATATTCAGGATCAGACACCCCGAGAAAGTTTCCTATTGCACATACAGACAACAGTATTTATTCTTTTAGTAGTTATGGGCCGACGTTTGGTGCAATATCCGGGCACGATATGCATTTGTTTAGTGGTACTGTAGATAACATTGGTCGTGGTTTTCAACTGAATGGTATGTTCAATTTTGGTGCTAACTACACCATGACAGGAGTCACCAACTGGCATCAGATACACAACGGGGACATGCATGCCACAGAGATCGAAGTGTACAGTGTTGCAGGTATCAAGTTAACATTATTTTGAATCTAAAGAATGTTAATGATTAGTATTATTATTAGTTCTATGGTGATGATTGGATTAAGCTAAGCTGCGTTACTGGATTTATCGCAATATCCAGTATAACTGAAAGTGTAGGTTAGCCTAACAATCGATTTCATGTGAGTAAATAGAACCAATATTTCTAATTAAAATGCAGTCAACTGATTTAGCTCGATCGAAAAACAGTTGTTTTTTTAAAGCGGAAGCATTAAGCTGCCTCTGCATCTACTGCAAGAAATATAGTAAAATAGGTCAGTTGCTATGATTCTAATAAAGTTTCTTGCATAGTAAAATTGATTCCGGATGACCTTAACCGTTGCTAAATCGAACAGAAAAAGTCGTCCTAGCGGAAATTAGTGTCAAATATTAATGATAAACCAAGATAGGTCAGACATACGATTTATATTTATAATATAGACAGGACAAAGTTCAAAAGTTCAAAATATAAGAGCAAATTGTTATGTTACCTAAGCTAAAAGATGTACGATTACATGAATTGTATACATGCAAACGATGGATTATAAACAGTGTTTCTTTCAAATTTACATGTACATTTTATTTGTTGATAAGCCTACATATTGTGTAATACATGTTTTAATTAATGTGTATAAAGCACATACAATACTATATTGAAATTGTAAATAAAAGAACATAGTCTTGACAATTCTAAACTACCCGTTAAAGTTAGTGAGTAGGAGGTAGACAATTGTTGCAGCACACGATCTGGGGTTTAACATCTTTTAGGTCAACATTGTATTCGTATATCTTTTACGAGAATATTTTAAAAAAAGTTGTTTTAAAGGAAACCAATAAAATGCCCAATACAATTCAAAACAATTAGCACGAAGCTCGTGTCTGCATAACATTCAATTCGCATGTATTGTTTCACATGATAAAATACATTATATACTGTAGTAAGATGAGGACATATTGAAGAGGAAAGAGATGGTAGTAAGACAAAATTGGATAACAACGAAGCGAAATGAGATAGAAGTGACTGAAATGAGAAGGCAGTGAGGAGGAATGAGAAAGCAGTGAGGAGGAATGAGCAGTTTGTAGCAATACTATATCAGAGAGAAGGAATGAGATAGCAGTGAGGAGGAATGAGATAGCAGTGATGGGGAATGAGATAACATTGAGGAGGAATGAAATAGCAGTGAGGAGAAATGCGATAGCAGTGAGGAGGAATGAGAAGGTAGTGAGTAGGAATGAGAAGGCAGTGAAGAGGAATGAGATATAAGTGAGGAGGAATGAAATAACAGTGAGGATGAATGAGATAGTAATATGGAGGAAATTGGGATGAGTGAGATGCATATGAGATAATCAATTGTTTGATCATTATATCATAATGCTTGGTCCCGACCGTAATCAACATTGGGTGCAGATTAACATACCCAGTAGCTGAACATCCCCGGAAGAAACATCATCTTATCTCTTTTATCAGTGCAGCTGTAAACGAAGCAATACAAAAACATTCCTTAAAAGATAAGCTGATAGTCGTGTCGTCTTTGTATTTTGTCATATCCAGTATTTAACCCACATTTTTTCTGACTTTGTAGTTAAATCTCCAGAGGCAACACATCAGGAATGTCGGAGAGTACCTGGTCCCAGCGAAGACCAGGAACACAATTTCGAAGCTGGTTCAGAGTCTATATAAATAAGGATGAGACATCAGTGAAAAAGAAACAGTAAGGAAGTTAACTACGTTGACATTATCCTTGTTTTGAACAGTGTAACACAGTTGTATTTGTTGTGTTATCATCATAATGTTATGATGAATTATACTATATATTTAATTGCTTATGCGTGTAAACATTCGTATTGTTTAGAATATCGACCTTTAGCATTTGAAGACCTTTTGGTTTACAACGATTTTGTGTATATAATTTCGAATTATTTTATGACTTCTTTAATACTTCGATTTACGTACATAGCATGATGATACACGCTAATTGCATGTATATTTATTGTTTTAAATATTGATGCAACCGTCTATTTCCCCAAAATGTTAGATTGTCAAACTCGACGAATAGAACAATTTTTTTTTTCTAATTAACTGTATTTATGCTAACAATTGCACTTTATCGCAGCTGCGATTTCAACCCGTACTGCTTATATTTGAAGTGATTTCGTTACATGTGTTAAAACAACCTCCTTTTTACAAATTCGCTATGCATTAAACATGTTCATTTTTGTGGATAAAATAATTTAAAACAAAAATATATTGTAATAGGTAAACACCAAGTGTATATGTAAACTATTTTCATGTTTTATAGATCATAAAGTAGTAAATGTTTAGACCATAAGGAATCTATTTTGTATTTTCATATCCAAAATGTCTCTTTGCATTGACGGTCAACAACATATATATATTGATATGAACACAAGAAAAATCTGATTAAAAAACAATCCTTGTCGGCAGATCCAACATGTATACCAACATGTATAACAGGAAAACGATTGGGTCTGTTTCGAGTTTAACATCGCATAATCAAGTTAAAAAAAAAAGATGAAGAATTATTTCTTTTTGCCAGAAGATTACGTTTGAAAGAATATTTTACAGAAATGCATACACATGATGAAAACAATCTGACTGATGAATGATGAATGATGAATATTCTTCAACTCGCCCGTGAAAAGTGTTGTTATAGTTTCACTAATAGTTACGACAAGTTGAAACTTAAGTCTATTCACGTTACTCGTTGGGCAGCGATGGTCTTTTAACTGGTATGGAACACTTTGACTTGAACATATATTTGAAAATAGTTCATTCATACAACCAAGAAATGCAATGTGGCATTCTAGACAAATAGTTGCAACATCTTCAAAATACGGATGCCCACATATGAATGTCTTCTGATTATTTGTTTGACTTAGTGTGAAGTTGTACTATATTCAAGCCTATTACAACCCACAATACAAACCATATGCATATACCTTTCCATATTGAGCTGCTCACAATTAATATACCCAAATCTACTTCGTATTCGTGTTTTAAAGTGTCATATTATAACTGGACAGGGAGACAATTCATACAATGTAATTGGCGCGTGCGGATATCAAGTGTCTCCCTTTTTGTGATACTATTATTTATAAATATTGGCGTTCCTGAGTGTGACAGCTTTTCTGACCAATCCGAAGATTTTCTCAACACTGCCGAATATTTAACCGATGTCGAACGTATGTGTTGATGTTTGTCTGTAACCTTCAATATGTATTTCATTATACCGAACACAATACCACCAAATTCATCTATAATTTTCGAAACTGAAGATAAGCAATCACTCTTTGGTTAACGCAGCCTGTTAACATAATTCAAATATAATAAAGTAACGTCATGGGCGATATTGTCGGGAGACATATCAAAATTTTGCCTGTCGTAGTTTATATGCCCTATGTAGAAAAATGATCACGTGAGGTACGAAATATAGCGTTATAAAATCGGATACAAACGCATGTTTTCTAACGCGTTAAAGTTTTTATCAAGTTTATACACGTAAGAAATGTATGACAAATCAAAATATGCAAATCTACCATGACAGAACAACGGATTATAGGCCTTACAAGCATTGGGTTGTGGGTTGAAAGGTGCAATGAAATAATATTAAGTCAACTTACTGAACTTCAAAACATAATCGGAATGGGTATGCTTTCTTCAATTCACAATTTTGTTGTTCAATTTATCGATTTTCCATACAGGACATTACAGACAACAGAACCCAACACCAACAAGTAAGAATTTAACAAAACCACGTTTCAAACTGTCAGTTTTATTTCTTTATTACAACGCCCTTACCAAACGCATGTTAATGTTGCCGTGGTGAAAGGGTATGATGTTCGCCTAGCGACCGGGAGGTCATGAGTTCGATCCCCACCGATGGAGCGTTCTTAAGATCTCCTCAAAGACAACACGCACAGGTTCTAGGCCCAGGAAACGGACACGATAGCGATTCAATAAGCCTGAGGCTTTCGATGCAATCGAGCTACAATTAATAGGTTTAAACTAAACACAAGTTAATTCACAGCTGATTCACGTATTAATGAAACGGATAAACGCTGTTTGCACATAATTAAACAGCTGTACATTTTATCAAAAGTAGATCAAAGTTTCATTGTAATGAGCCATAGAGGTCCTAATTGATTTCACAGACAATGTTTATCGCTATTTGTAAAAGCGTACAGTGATTGACAGAAACAGCAACAGCTGTCGCGAAGGTGCGCCAATGTGCAATAACAATTACGGTAAATTTCACCATCATGTACCCATTTATGCCTAGTGGACTCTCCCATCCTTTAAAAATTGGATCAATTTATTTCCAAAATTAGGGATGTCTTGTATATTTATTTCTATTTTTAGAATATTTCTTACAGAAATTCCTTTAACCAAACAGCGCATACCCTGATGAAACGCCGCATTTTGCGCCGTCTCATCAGTGTCTACACTGTTTGCCAACGCCCTTTTTTCTAGACGCTAGGCATATATGGGTTAATTTGAAATATTTCGTCTGAAATATGTTTCATACGAATTGCAGACTTTGGTAGAAAACAACAAAGTAAAAGTTGTTATATATTTACTGTGAATGTATGCAACGTTCCTTAAGTTTTAGCAATCTCTGGTTATGCCTTCAGCGATTTCTTTCTTATGTAATGTTGAACACTTGCACATAAACTTATCAGTAAAACTAGTCCGATGTTTCAGAATGATGTAAACTATTAAGTTAATATACAGATTTAATGAGCTTGAATGAAAACATAAACAACCAATAACAATTCTTCATATAGTCACATGGAAGTTGTTACGTTAACAAAAACTACGGTCGTAGCGACTAAACAATACCATTCTTGGAAGGAAAACGGTTGATAAGCAATAGCTTGTGTAGAGAATAAGTACCGTTCACTCTTGATAGCAAATAATAACTGCGCGAAAGGAAGGAGGACAAACATTTGTTATTCTTGCTTATACATTAGTTCGCAATGACCCGTAATTGTCATTTGCGATGCCAGCCAATTAGACAACATCCCACGACAAACTGGGGTGCCTGTCTTGGAACAATCAATTCATAGGGTAGGATTGGGGTATCAACCGATTGAAAGCGTCATTTGCGCGCCAATAAATATAAATAAATAGCATAGTATCACGATTAAAATCAGACGACAAAGACAGTATATTTATGGTTTATTTCAGAATACAATCAAGCGTTTATGTTTAGTCAATGAGTCATTGGGACAGAGTCACAACACCAAATTCGCCTGACGGAAGAACGTACAAAAATGTGACAATTCATTTTCTAGATATTACCAATAAATCAATGTTTTGCAAAAGTGTCCAAATTTATATAAAGATTAAACACGCTAGTATTTTTACATAAGGCATATATTTAGGTATTGTTTAAACGTTCCAAATACTTAAACTTTTACATAGGATTACAATTATTTAGGTTATCGCAGAAGAATTGACCACAAACTAATGTTAGCAGCTCAAGAATTAATTAACATTGATAATGTATATATGTGTAACTATTGTGCACTGTCGATATCATACAAGTTCTTACTTTGATAATTCATATGTGGTTGTTGTTCCTGCTGTTCACATTGTTCTTCTCCATATCAATACTATGTATTGTCGTTTGACATTGAATAATGTTTATATAATACATTCTGGGCTTTCAATTTATTAGGCATGCTATGCCATGACATTACAGTTCCTTTATGGCTTTTAAGCGATATCATGACAGTTACACGGTTTCAAACCAATACGGATAATACCGTAAACGTGTGTACATTTCCGGCTAAAACACGAAACGGCACCGGATCTTTAAACAAATAAACAAGGCGAAATGCAGGATGCTCTTAGAATTTGACGTGAAAATGGCAACAAAACCGCGTACGTATGCCAAATACTATTAATTACGGAACATTATGGTATTTCAGCTAATGATTTACTTCAACATTCGATATGAAAATTAAATATTTATTTTATTAAAAAGAACGAAAACAAATGAGCCGTTCATATCTCATAGTCATTAACTAGTTTAAAATACTTGCTTTATTGTAACCTGAGAGAAAACACACATACTTCTACTTCTTTACAATGTTGTAAGAATCATTCAGATTTATAATAAAATCGTAAGAAATTGCTGAAAACATCAAAAACGCATATGGGTTTTATGGCACCGGATAACAGACAAAACCATACAATACTGGCACCGGCGGATGAATTCCGGAAACACGACACTGGATAATACACGACATCAATTGCTATATATACAGATGATAACGTGCTTTTCAGCACGTTTTATAAGTTACATGCGTAGATCGTATGATAAACGTTTAATATAGTACTTGAAGTTGGTGCTCAAATCGATATGAGATGTGGAATCGCATTGTATCACTATATATATATATACCCCAACCCTTACAGGACAGCCACGATGTTATGAGGTGCTTAGTGACATGAGTATATAGGTTTCTAGAAAATGAGAGACAAACAACGCAATCATTAAACGATGAAGTCGCAAGTGGCTGTTTACCAGTTCCCTGCCACAACAAATGTGATGCGTCAAAGATCCAACTGTCAGTTTTATTTCCTTTATTTCGAAGCCCTTACCACAACACAAGTTAATCCACAATTAATTCCCGTATTAATGATACCGCCAACTCCAGTTATACACCTTCAACCAGATAGAACCTATTTGCACCTTATTTAACAGCTGTACATTTTATCAAAAGTATATCAAAGTTTCATTGTAATGAGCCATAACAGTCTTAATTGATTTCACAATTTTTATCGCTTTTTGTAAAAGCGTACAGTGATGAACAGAAACATCAACAACTGTCGTAAAGTTGCGTCGATGTGCTATAACACTTACGGTTAATTTCACCGTAATGAAGTTGAAGTATTTCGTCTGAAATATGTTTCATACAAATTGCAGACTTTGGAAGACAAAAACAAAGTAAAAGGTGTTATATATTTACTGTGAATGTATGCAACATTCCTTTAGTTTGAGCAGGCTTTGGTTACGTCTTCAGTGTTTTCTTTCTTATGTTACGGTGGACACTTTCAAAAAAAATATCAGTAAAACCAGTTACAGTGAAGATGTATCAGGATGATGTACACTGTTAAGTGAATATACCGATTGCATGAGCTTGAATACAAAAATTAACCGCCAGCAAATACATCAACTTAATGTCAAACACACAATTGTGTTCTTCGTGNATACCGTAAACGTGTGTACATTTCCGGCTAATACACGAAACGGCACCGGATCATAAAACAAATAAACAAGGCGAAATGCAGGATGTTCTTAGAATTAGACGTGAAAATGGCAACAAAACCGCGTACGTATGCAAAACACTATTAAATACGGAACATTATGGTATTTCAGCTAATGACTAACTTCAACATTCGATATGAAAATTAAATATTTTATTAAAAAGAACGAAAACAAATGAACATTACATATCTCATAGTCATTAACTAGTTTAAAATACTTTCTTTTTTTGTAATCTGAGAGAAAACACACGTACTACTACTTCTTTACAATGTTGTAAGAATCATTTAGATCCATAATAAAATCGTTAGAAATTGCTGAAAACATAAAAAAACGTGAGGATTTGCGATATAAAAGGGTCGCATATGGGTTTTATGACACCGGATAACAGACAAAACCATAAAATACTGGCACCGGATGAATTCCGGAAACACGACACTGGATAATACACGACATCATTTGCTACATATACAGACGATAACGTGCTTTTCAGCACGTTTTATACGTTACATACGTAGATCGTATGATACACGTTTAATATAGTACTTGAAGTTGGTGCTCAAATCGTTATGAGTTGTGGAATCGCATTGTATCACTATATATATATATACCCCAACCCTTACCGGACAGCCACGATGTTCTGAGGTGCTTAGTGACAGCGTATATAGGTTTCTAGACAATGAGAGACGAACAACGCAATCATTAAACGATGAAGTCGCAAGTGGCTGTTTGCCAGTTCCCTGCCACAACAAATGTGATGCGTCAAAAACCAACTGTCAGTTTTATTTCCTTTATTACGAAGCCCTTACTACAACACAAGTTAATCCACAGTTAATTCCCGTATTAATGATACCGCCGACTCCAGTTATACACCTTCCACCAGATAGAACCTCTTTGCACCTTATTTAACAGCTGTACATTTTATCAAAATGTATCAAAGTTCCATTGTAATGAGCCATAACAGCCCTAATTGATTTCACATACAATTTTTATCGCTTTTTGTAAAAGCGTACAGTGATGAACAGAAACATCAACAACTGTCGTAAAGTTGCGTCGATGTGCTATAACACTTACAGTTATTTTCACCGCAATGAAGTTGAAATATTTCGTCTGAAATATTTTTTTATACGAATTGCAGACTTTGGAAGAGAACAACAAAGTAAAAGGTGTTTTATATTTACTGTGGATGTATGCAACATTCCTTAAGTTTGAGCAGGCTTTGGTTAAGTCTTCCGTGTTTTCTTTCTTATGTAACGATGAACACTTTCAAATAACATATCAGTAAAACCAGTTACAGTGAAGATGTTTTAGGATGATGTACACTATTAAATTAATATACCGATTGAATGAGCTTGAATAAAAACATTAACCGCCAGCAAAAACATCAACTTAATGTCAAACACACAATTGTGTTCTTCGTGTAGTCACATGGAAGTTGTTTCGTTAAACAATATACTACGCACGTAACGACTAACAAAATCATGGTTGGAAGGGTAACGGTTGTTAAACAATACCTTGTATAGAGTTTATGTACCTTTCAATCGTGGTAGCAAATAACAACTGCGCGAAAGGAAGGAGGACAATCATTTGTTATTCTAATATATACAATAGTTCACATTGAACCTTACTTGTCATCTATCAAACTTGTGAAAATGGCAATGGTTGTAAAACACAAAAACGAAAAATTGAATGTTTGAAGGATGAAAAACATGTGTGCTACTCTTAGTATTACCGTAGTGTTTTTTTTTAAACATAGGTTGTTTGTTTCCACTCACCCGACCGATCCTTATTTTTATTTGCCGATCCTTAACTCTTATGGTATTACAAGTTGGGCTTTTTATCAGTTAGTTCTATGTTCACTATAATAACTATTAAATATCCTTTGCTACCCTCGTTCATTCGCTAAATGCATTTCGATTTTACAACAAGTGCCTGTAGACGAATGTTAATAAGAGATTTGGAGGATTTCTGAATGTAATTGCATTTGATATTTAATCAGGATGCGTTGATGACAAAAACAGTTAAGCCGACCTACCTACTTTTACCTTTTCGATGAAAACAAATGACCTTGTTTGGCGTTGCATCTGTTCACATTTGCAATGTTTTGCTAGTGAATGTACTAATTATATAAAAGCAATCAAAGCCATATGAAATAAGTATATTCTATATTCTATGATTTATAATTTATCAAACTGGTTTTATGTGTTAAAAGTTGAGTGAACTTGTGTGTGATATAGTGGAGTATCAGGACGTTAAACACTACCAAATCGTTCAATCTGATTGGCGGAGTAGTTATCAGATTTGATATTTGATCTAAAATATTCCTATATTTGAATCCCACAATTTTTGTTTTAATTTCAAAATGTATGTATGACATTATTGATAATAAATTTATAATTCGTATTGACTTGTCTTCGCTGCAAAATAAAAACGAAGTTGTATTACTTTTTTTTAAACAATGAACAATTTGTATGTTAAATGTGAATTAATACCAAGTGAAAGTCAAGATGCACCGTAAGTGGAAAATCTAATCGTCCATTACGAGGTCATTAATTATTTATGTATGCGATCGATGCCAACCAATTATACACAACATCACACGACCGCCTGGGGTCCCTGTCTTGGAACAGTCAATTAATAACGTAAGTTTGGGGTTTTAAACGATTGAAGGCGCTATTTACGCCCATAAATATAAATAAATATCATAGTATCACAATTCAAATCAGACGACAATTATCGTATATATGTACGAAAGTCTTACGTCTGCTGCCATAACTGTCGTATCTGTCAACGTGTTAACTGTGGTAAAGATTGTGAAGTTTACTTAAGATCCTTTTTAGCTACTAATTTAATCATTATAGTGATGAATCTAACATCATTCTGATATGGTTTCCATAACCACAATGACCTAAGAAATATGAAGCCGTGTCTTACCGATTCATACACTTCTATCATATCTGTTAATTGTACATTACAAATAAATATTGCAAACATATTTTATTTTTTTAATTCACGGTTTATTTATTCTAATCAGATACTTATGATTTTACTCAGTCATTGTCCTTTGTCATACTTTGTCTATAATCATAGTATTTCGATACATCGGAAGTACAGTTTTTTTCTTTGTACAGTTTTTTTCACCCCTTAACCAAAGGCGCCGAAACAAAATCTTCCATTTATTAAGAAGGAGTGCTGTATCGGAAGCAGAATGTTTTATAAAACGGTTCTGCAACGAAGAACTTACTACATAATTTTGCTTAATTGTTCCGTTAATAAAAAACAACAACACATGCTTGGGTAAAATCTGTTTTGTAATATATTGCAGTGCTAAGGCGTACATAATATATGGCTAAACCAAAGATGTCAGAACTCATTCTTCAAGAGCAATTAGTTACAGTCAGTTTTTAAAATTTGAATTTCAACCTTTCTTAAAAAAATGTTAGTATAAATAGGTTTAGATTTGATCTTTGTAGATTAAAAGTGTCATCCCATAGATAAGAAATTAAATCAGGCAGATGGCATAAACCTAAATCTATACCTTTTCAGAAGAGAAAATGTCAACATTGCAATGTTCTTGAGGATGAATACCATTGTTATCAGATGTTCTGTATATGATAATATTAGAAAATGTTATATAAATAAAAAATACTGGAAAATACCAAACATGTAAAAGTTTATTGAATTAATGCAAACTGATATCACAAGTACCACGAGAAAATTAGCTATGTTTTTACATACAGCATTTAGTCAAAGGGACCTATACAAATATTATTATGATTAATTGTGTATAATGAATAACTCAAACTTGACTTCTCGCTATCTTGAAGACTTCGTCTGTGTTGTTTAATGTAATGATACTTCATTTAGCAACTTATAAAATTCAATACTGATACAATGTTCATGCTTTTGTATATGTTATTATGTTTCGAACGTGTATACGCATGGACTGTATGTATATTGTATCTCGAATAAACCTATTAAACATATTATTAGCAGGTGTCATTTAATATCCTTGCAATACACAATCATGCATATAACGTATGAAACATACGTTATTCTATTTATATTACTTTTTGTATAAGGAGATATAATCGTCTTATGCATACCTATTAGGGCTATTATGACATTGAATTGCATTAAAACTGACGCAATTCTGAAGCCATTTCGTCAAATCCGATTTTCTCTTTTTCCCTCCAACTGACAACGAAAGCATCCCAATGGACTTTTTTATGTATAATTCAGTCTCACTACTCATGTTCTTATGAAGAATCCAAACGGTCGCCTTCACCTAGTTTTCAGTTTGTATTCATACCAATATATTAATACATTCTATTGTCGCGTAAAACCATCCGATTTTGTACTCTGTAATCTGTAATGTACTTTCGTTTTCTTAGTACACACACTGTTGATATAGTTGTATAGTTGTGTATGTTATACAGTTACTATAATTTTTTTGCCCCCGTATCGTTAACAATCAGATATAACACAGGAGAACGATCGATATGCGGAATGACTTCAGCAAACACGCATTTTATTTGTCGGCACTGCTTGTACCGCTCTTGTGAGGTCTCTTTGCGGAAACGTTTTTTCATGTTTTATACTCGTCCAGAGGGAAACTGCACCTACGTACCTTGCGAAATCTTTGTATTTACTATCGGAATTCAACATACAATTTATTCAAATAATAATTAAGCAATTAGTGAAACAGAACGGCCTTATTTGCAATTGGTTATCTGTACTTAGAAATAATTGTTATTCTCCGTTATTAGTGTTACATGCATTGAAATCAGAGTTCCATTCAGGCTAGACATTGATTTCCAGGTACACATAACGTTCATTGTATTGGCATTGTGAGAATTGATCTATGTTCATTTACTTTGATTATTATTATGTGTACCTTTCGCATGTTTTTTTCTTATCGATACTTCCATACGTAAATGTCAGTTGTTATCGTTTGTATCCTTGGTTAACAAAGTACACTTCCTTATTTGTATTCAGTGTAAGCTGACGTATACGCACTAGTTAGTTCAACAAACACTTCATATACAGTTGTTCTTATTATTATTTATATAATATTCGTAGTTTTTTTTTGTAGTCGTCCACCGTGATTGAGCCAACATGATACATGATCAAACAATTGTATAATCGGCATAATAAATATCAAACATGGCATGAACATTCACATAGAAGTACGTGTCATCAAGTGCATGACACTGTTTTCCTGTATGCTTTTCATAAAGTTCATGCTTTGTGTAAGAAGCATTCGATATTATAACATGTTTCTTAATGTTTTCAAAATGCATTATACTATTTATATTAACGACAAAATCAGTGTCGATTAGAATAGGTCTGCAAATACATAAAAACAGAATCTATTTAGACGTATAACGTTCATTTTACATGTGAACCAAGTACAAAAGTACTAACCAAACGTTGTGCAATTTCACCATTTATCTACAATAAAGGCTGTGCTATTGTTTGAATCAATGGCGATGTGTTCCACAGCTTAAATGACACCTGTGTATATTTAAATATAGAATTATAGGTAACAGTATACTTAATATTTCAGGTTTGCAAAGCTATACTCTCTTAAATAAATCAACATCATTTATTTGAAGACACAATTCTCTGTAAGGGCACTTTCCACGATTTAAGTGTTGAATATTTATTTGTACATGTGGTAGGTAAAACATTGGTGCGTAATACAAAATACACTATTTTGCATGAAGGTTGGAGAGTACATAAGACTGTGACAGTAGCGGTTCACATTCATCAACTGTAAAGTAGCCGGTAAAAAGATGGATGTAAAACAGTGAACTTTGATTCGGGTCGAGGACATTCTTATATATCATAAATGTATTGTTTAAATTATGGCGTCTTGGAATATTCTTTTAGAAAGGGTATGGTTATTAGAGTCTCTATGACTGATTTTGTTGTTAAAGTTATTGCTTTTACATTGAATGTGTTAACGAAATCTTTTGGTTTATTGTGACCTAGAACGGCGGCGTTTCGACCCTAACCGATAACGTAATGGTAACTTCACATAGCCACTTAATAGTTGTTGCTTAGTTCAAGTGGCGAATGTTGATTTAAAAAAAAGGTTTTTGTTCATACTACACTAAACATGTTTATTAAGTGCACTATGTTGTGTGTATAATGCTGTTTAAGCAACCGCACGGCCATTTTGCACCTTAGAGTAAAATACTCTCACTTTCTGTTGTCTGACAAAATGGCCGATCTATTAAAGAGACTTTAAACGTAAATATAAATATTAATTATGTGTGTATGAATTATTGTAGTGGTACGGTTTGTATACTATTTGTTAAGGTATGGGTCGATTGGTACTAAATTTCATGATATCATGTAATAGACTCTTTCCTGAAAACAACCTGATATGCCAGTGTCCATTTCACCACATGTTTTGTGAGGTCAATATCCGTTTGTGAATATTTAACGTTGGTGTTCATATTTAGCAAAAAAGAAAATGCAATAATTCACGAAATGAAAAACCATGATACTTGTTAAGCACTAAGATATATTAGCTGATATTGCAAGGCAGATTGTGTTATACTATGCGTAACGCAACTTCCACGTTTAAGTGCGTGAACAACTCGTAAAATGCATGAAACACGAGCATAACGACGAATATTACCATTATTATTGTATAACAATTCAAATAAAGGAATCCCGAAAACGACGTGGCCTTTGCGGAATTGTCGACCTCTCCGGTTTGCATACTGGGTTACAGCCGTCACCCAAACCTTCTGATTTTTTTGCAACTGGTGACAGTGAGATCCGTGCCATGATCGTACTCGTCGCCCGTGTTGTCTCTCCACGTGGACATCGTCGTCAAGAGTACGCCTTCTTTGAGCATCTGAACCACACTGTGGTCAAGGCCACTTGTGTAGAGGCTTGAATGAAACACATACACTCCGTTAATTGGACACGTAAACTCGTGTTTGGTGACGTCATATCCGTTTCCCAAATTTATTTCCACCGCGTTGTAAGGCACCCTGTCGTTTTCGTTTTTTTGTATGGCTGGACCGGACAGGAAGGAGGTGAATGCGATCTGCGACGTTGGGTCGACAATAAAACGGCTGGAACGGGTGGCATTTGTGCTACCTGTAAACCGATTGCTTAAGACTTAGCGAACAGCAATGTCACGAATTTAAATTAACAAATCTAGTGAAGATTATTGAATGAGACGTTAATTTCACAACACATGTGCACTTTATTAATATATTAAAACAATTGTTATGAACGTTGTGTTGAAGAAAAAACAACATTTGATCTTCTTTTTTAACGTTTGATCCGTTCATTTTCGCAAACAATAACTATTTTAAGTTCCGTGCTACATTCTTAAATATTATTCACCTTATCTGACGCTCATAAACTAAGTATTTCATACGTCAACATGGGCCATTATTAAACAAGACACAACTCCAGTACGATATGTCTGAATGACGAGTCAAAATATTGTTGAATGTTCAATTAAATGATGCATAATGATATGCACTGATAACCCCGTCTTTCAAAGATAACTTTGAAATGTATGAACATTTACAATACCTTGGTTTTCTGCCAATAAGCTTTCAAGTCGAGCGTTTTCCTTTTTTAACGATGACAAAAAATCATCAACATTTGAACAGCGCGTTTCTAAACGTTGTAGTTGTGCTTTATTTGCGATCCTTTCTCTATCCAGTCTGTCAATGTGGACAAGAGACTTTGTGACGTCATCCCGCAGCGTTTTGACTTCTTGCAATAACTCATTAATCAGTTTTTCCGAATTAAAAGATTCACACGAAACAAAACGGTTGGTTTTCCTTGAAACATTATTTCTTAGCAAACAAGATGCCACGAGTACACTTCCAAGGTTCCTCATAATGACTGAACTGTATGATTGTGTGAACAACGCTGAACGTGGAGATAAGATACAGGAATTTAACTGAATGGACTTTCAATTNAGTCGAGCGTTTTCCTTTTTTAACGATGACAAAAAATCATCAAAATTTGAACAGCGCGTTTCTAAACTTTGTAGTTGTGCTTTATTTGCGATCCTTTCTCTATCCAGTCTGTCAATGTGGACAAGAGACGTTGTGACGTCATCCCGCAGCGTTTTGACTTCTTGCAATAACTCATTAATCAGTTTTTCCGAATTAATAGATTCACACGAAACAAAACGGTTGGTTTTCCTTGAAACATTATTTCTTAGCAAACAAGATGCCACGATTATACTTGCAAGGTTCCTCATTATGACTGAACTGTATGATTGTGTGAACAACGGTGAAAGTGGAGATAAGATACAGGAATTTAACTGAATGGACTTCAATTCAACAATCATGTATTGGACAATATCTTGACTACTTATCGCCTTTGGTCTTTTCAATGTATTTTCCCTTTTTGAGACAAATCTGTGACCACTATTTTTATTTAAACAAAATGTCAATATAAATCGCCTGTTCATGTGCAATATGGTCATTAAATATGTTTTAGTAAACACGTCGTGTGTTTGTAATACGGTAATCTAACGTGCTTTTTCAAAACAACACGAACATATTCTTTTATACAGTATGAGAGGTTGGTAAAAGCTGTTCCATAGCTGTTTAAGAAAACAATGTGTTGATAATAACATGTTTTTGAAATGTTTCGTATTTTGAAAAAGGATTTTAATGGCAAAAATAGTTGAAACGAACATTCTAAAAATTGTGCAGAAAATGTTCTACCAGTGTGACCATAGTATGAAAGCTATGTGTAGTTGTGTATGTCATATCTTATGCGCAATAACTTAATGAGTCTATGTTAAATAAACTCATTCAATAATCAGCAACATATTTAAGGCCTGTACAAAAAACAACGGAAAAGCTTGTAAATTAAAATGATTGTTAATACATAATCAATAGACTTGTTTGGGCATAGCTTTGGATATTTGAAATGCATATTCGAATCCATACCATTTTCTTTCGTATATTTGCAAATATAGGTATGGATAAACAGAAAATTAGTGTCTTTCACAATTGTTTTATCGAAACATGCATCTGTGAGACTTATATATTCAAATCTGTATTAAATGGTTTTCCTTGAAACTTAAAAACCTCCTTCTGAAGTTATTTTAACAAATCTTGCTATCTCTTACTGCCGATTAAAAAGTCAATGTTCATGTAGTCTCAGTACTTTGTTTTTTTTTCTATTACATATCTTAACTGTCTCTTTCGTCGAGTGTCCCGTTTTTATTGATGACATTAAATCATCAAAACAAGAACATCGCGTGTCTAAACTGTATATGTGTGCTTTATGTGCGATCCTTTCTGTATATAGTATGTCAATGTGCACACGCGAATTTGTGACGTCATCACGCAGCGTTTTGACTTCTTGCAATAACTCATTGATCAGTTTCTCCGAATTGTACGATTCACATGAAACATAAAGGCAAACATTATTGCTGAACAAATAAAATGCCACGATTGCACTTGCAAAGTTCCTCATAATAACTGAACTGTATGATTGTGTGAACAACGGTGAAAGTTGAGATAAGATACAGGCATTGAACTGAATGGACTTCGATTTAACAATCATGAATTGGACTATATCTTTAGTACTTTTCGGGATTGGCCTTTTCAATGTGTTTTTCCTTTGTTGACATGTTGACAATTAACGTATAATATTACGAAAATAGTTTTACTAATTGTATTTGCTATAATTGTTTAACTAAGTCTGAAGTAGGATTGCGTTTCGGTTGCATACTGCTTTGTAAATACGGCTATTACTGTACAGGAGTGAGGCAATTTCAAAGGAATAAACTAAAGAATAGTTATAAAGAATTGTTTATCTTGTAACAAATAGCATACCTTTATCGTTTTATACACATACCGTTTTATCACATACTTGTTATACCGATATTTATCTTGCATTCAGTCATAATAAATTACTCAACATTACATAATATGTACTGTGTTCAACTATGTTATTTTCCCATACAAGTTAATGCACATGCCATGCTAATACACAAACATGTAAGTACAACTCGATGTTAAAACCAATTATTGATTCATAACTTACATTATAAACTTAAAGTTAATTGGTGTAATCCATGTATTTTACACTATCAGCATGAATTCTATTTTAATTTAAATATGCCATCGTTATTATTTGATAATTGTTTAAAAAAACACATTTTACTTTGGCTGTGCTGCATTGTGATAAAGAGCCGTTTGACTTGGGTTAATTTCATATTAAATGTATTTCCGTTGGATCTTTATAAAATGAAAGAATTGTGCCTTTTCAGTACCAATTAAAAAATTTATGATTTTAACTTTAAGCTAAAAACCTGACGCATTACAATGTCTTCTGTCTATACAGTAGAGAGAATTTGAGAGCGTCTGTAATAGTGATTATACGATGTGCTCGCTCCCATATAGTATTTTGATATACCTTGAACAAATACAATGAATCGGTGCATACACAGACAACAATAAGGACATGGGTGGCAATTCAAAATTGAACATTACACGCTATTTACAATGTTCGTTGTTGTAATAAGGTCATTACAGATAAAACATGTACATTTAAAGCATGAATTCTTATTTTAAATGCATTTTTATAGACATGAGCCATTGTCCGTCTTTAAATGTGAAGCCTCGCACTTGAGCACTCGTCACTTTCCACGAACAATCTTATAAATCGTAATAGTGTTAATGGCACTGAATTGTTTTCCCTATAAAACAACTATTTTCCAATGTTGACGGCCACACGCTTTTCTAATAGTCATCAGCTGTTGTGGACTTCAAATAAGAAATCATCCGAAACACCAGCAATGTGGCGTGTTCTGAGAAAATTGGGCAAAATGCTTGTGCGTAAATTGTCATCCCAGATTAGCCTGTGCAGTCCGCACATGCTAATCAGGGACGACAATATGCGCTTTAATGGAATTTTTCGTTTAAATGATGTCTCTTCTTAGCAAAAATCCAGTTAAGGCGGAAAGTGTCCTCCCGGATTAGCCTGTTCGGACTGCACAGGCTAATCTGGGATGACACTTTACGCACAAGCATTTTGCCCAGTTTTCTCAGAACACGACACCAATTATTGCAATAGACGCCGCTGGGTACTTTTACTGGATACGCGTTACTTTTAAAACCATTTCAGAAGATTATCGTTCATGGCAACGAAATTTTATTTCTAATGTGGTTTTGAATTTTTTAACGAAGTTAAAGGTTTATAAATGTTATAATAAACATGTTTTTTATATATTATTATTTAAAAATAATAACAATGTTTTGCAAGTTCACGCTAACGCAGGAAAGCAGAGTGGAGCATGTTATCAGAAGAATTATCCGCCCAGCTGTCCTACCCGTATGAACCCACTTCGAATACCAATAAACTCATTGAACTACATGGTTATTCACTAATTGCTAAATGACGTCATTGTTGTTCGCGAACGTGAGCACAGTAAATGTTTATTTCTCAATAGCGAAACGACGTCATAATTGTGTTAGCATGTTTGTGATATGTCGCTCGACGAAAATAAAACCGAAGCATAAACGGAATTTCTACGATAACGGTTACGTATAGTATATAATATATATAAGTTGTTAATTTAAGATTTTTTTGTGTTTTTCATCGATAGTCAGAACTGTCTTGAAAACTACGCCTCATATATACACACAAGCAGTCAACTATTTTCTACGTGCATAATAACTTCCGCGATTATTCATTTAAACACGTTACAATACGTGCACATAAAGTTTACCACAGAGTTTTGAGAGTTATTTACAAATTGTATGGGAAAATCTGTATAATTCGGTTACATGACAAGTCATTACTATTACGGTAACAGTTGTGTAAAGGTGTATTTAAATGTGCACTATAGTGTATTCTAAAGACAATGGTTCCTGCAAGCAGTCACAATTTTCCTTTTCAGTTTTACCATTTAAAAAAAAGCTTAAAGTAACAATAAAGGTGACGATCCGTAATTATTTACCGATTTTTAAATATTTGTTTCATATTTTATTTATAAAGGTTATCAAAAAACAATATATATATGCTACTGGACATTACCATAACAAATTAGCAATACAACTTGTTTTGAGCTCAAAATACAGTGTCCTCTAAGTCAATTGTGTTCACAAACAATCAGTTTGTTTACATCGCTGTTTACTTGATCATACCGAGCGATTCCGAGCCGGTTTTCCGATAACAAATGTTGATTGGTCGGCACAGGACATTGTGTATCACGTGAGCAGGTCAAGGGTGAAAGACCAGACATTCAAAAGAAAAATGGCGTCGAGTTCAAAAAAAAGATGTACACTCGCCTGCAAGCATACACACACGGTTTCTAATACAAGTACATCTATGTTCGACATACTCCTCGAACAAGAATGACAAAGGCTGACAGTAACAGACAAACTCTTCAATAGGAGTGCAAATAACAAATATTAAAAACACCAAGCTGTACTTCGATTTACACACATATATATACATATACATACACACACACACACATATATATATAAATATATATACACGCATTTTTGTAAGATTACCATAGTGTGAACGTAAGTACAAATTGTGTATAGAGTACATTTGTACCAATGTAACAAACAACAAGATGCATAATAATTGCTTGTTCTAGGTGGTTTAAAACATATAAATCAGGGTGAGTTGTATATAGTATACAAAAACACTACATGAGTAAATATTGTGCTTAAACTGTATTTGTTTAGTCATACTTTCTTTTAAATAAAGCGTTCCTAATATTTATTATGCTTAATGTGACACAGTAGCTTTTAAATAATCACACTTCGTTCAGCGAAATACTGTGGTCAGTGAAGCGTTAATCTCTATCGTGACACAGTAGATTTTATATAATCACACTTTGTTCAGCGAATCACTGTGGTCAGTGAAGCGTTAATCTATATCGAACATAACATAACATACATGCTGTCTTTGTTTGTTTTCGAGAATATTGTGTTATTTGTACTACGTCATCAATATATGCGTACTCTACGAAAGGAGCCGCGGAACATCAGAGATAGCGAAAATGTACGGAAATGTAAACATTTTTTCAAATTATTAAACGGGCATATCTTCCACAATTCTTGACAACGTTGCACCTAAGCTGTGTTTTTATCATTTTTTATGCAAGAGTAACTGAAATCCGGAAAAAAATTAGACCAGTTTATAGGCATTATAATTGGATTTGTCACCTTTATTTTTACTTTAAGTCTGGGCATTGGGCCATCCAACTGATAGTATTGATTGTATTGGGATATTGTATAACTGTGTAAAATGTATATGTCTTATATATATTGTTAAGATCTTAAAATGGTTTGATTAAGAAATAATATTTTTCTATCATGGTTTGTTGTCGAATAACCCACAGTAAGGAGTATAGATGCGTAGGAATTAAATCACGAGTGCGAAGCTGTGGGTTATTCGACAACAAACCATCATAGAAAAATATTATTTCGATTCTAACACGATTCTGATTGATTTGGTTCAAGCTTTTGGACGTGAACTATATTTTTCAATACTCCGCCCTTCTTAGTATTAAGTTCACTATTTAGTGACGTCATTGAATCGTTACAAAACATATGACGTCGTTTTCATTCACAACAAAAATCGTAGAAACTAAATGACGTCACGTTTTTTGATGCTACTAAAATGCTGACATGCTATAAATGTTTTCTTAATTACGTTTCCTAACAAATAACATTCTTTGTATACGTGGTTATGCCAAATCACCAAATATACAATGTGTTGTTTCATTACACTTATATACATGCTACATTAATTACATTTCTTTTAGAGCGGGTTTTAGCACGTGAATTTTACTGCAACATTTTCTTTATTTATTCGGAACTATTTTCGAAACATTAAGCCCCGCCCATAATTGTTGCAGAATAACCCATGGACGATTTTCTTCTTTGTTTATATGAAATTTGGCACGTGCCGTGTTAAAATATGTAATACCGAACAAGTGAAGCTGTATATGCTACGTACATCATGAATTAATCTCAAGTGACTGAATATCAAACTCCCATAATGTTTGTTCAACCTGTCAGGACAATGAACTGGTTTGCATTATCTGAACTTTGGTATCTCACATGGAATCGGTTTTTTCTATAATCTCCCGGGCTTTTAATTTCACTTTATCACTGCCGAATGTGTGGGAATGTTTATGACTACCTTGTCTACCTTCTTGAGTTCATCATACGCTTGTAATTTATCAAACAATAACTAGTGTATATATGTGTTTGCAACAGGTAGATGTCGTCTGCGCTTGCGAAACGATTTTTAGTAATGAACGCCTATTAACCATCTTATGTTTATAAGCAAGACAAAAAAGTTTTCGATCGTGATGTTGTCGATGCACTTACGCCTGGAAACGCGATACAAATATTAGGTGTTTGTTATAATGAAATTATCAGTACAGGTGTTAATAGTATTCCACTAGTGTAAATTAAATATCCATCATAATGTACAAAGAAAAATAACATACAGTTTTTTTCCCTTATTTGTTTATATAATTTCATGCATTTCATTTGTGAATGAACGAAATTTCGAGAACATTACGCCTAATTTGCAAAGAGCGTTCTTCACTTCGCAACTAGTGAATCAACACGTATTACGATCTAAGTATAAACGAATTAATTGCAAACGTAGTTGGTTTAGCAGAGTATTAACACGTCACGTGGGCATATAATACAATTAGAATGCAGCGTTGAAACTATAATGTGAGGTTAAGCTTTACGTATTGCTTCATTTGTTTGAATATCTTCTTATGCATAACTATGTATAAATGTTATCAGCTATATGTGCATAAGCACATGTACATTCCATTCATTAATTATACATACTATAATATGATTATATTCCATTAAATACTGGATAACCCTGTTGCAATCTGTCTCCCATTTGATATTTATCCTAAGCAACCAAGCTGTAAATATCCACATGGATAATAATATTAGCGTTTGCCTCTACCGATTTGTCAATATACCGTTTTTACAGCTGTGTTATACAGCTGTGTTATGTATATGAATTGTTGCTAGACCGATACTTATTTTCAACGGAATATCATTACCAATCGACTTTTTATTTATGGGAACTATGGTCATTTAATATTTTTCGTTAACACTGCAAGTATTTTTGATATGGTAATTCAATGTGCTGTTTCAAACAAACGTCAACACAATGTAGAAAATAGTCTTTTATACGTAATGAAAGGTTGGTCCAATCTGTTTTATAGAGTTTGAAGAAAGCAACCATTTTTTTAATAATATTATAATTTTGCAATGTATCATTCTTTGAAAATGGGTCTAAATGACTACACTTAGCTGTTAGAAATATTAAAAAAGAAAGACTCAACTAGTGTTGTGTAGAAAATGGTCTACCAATTGGACTATATTATGTAAACTATATTGATGTGTGTACGTCATATCTTATGTTCAAATATTTCATGAGTGTATGTGCACTATGCTTAAAATAAGTTGCAACAAATGTTAGGCTTGTGAAAATAAAAAACAGAAAAGCATGCAAACTTATGTTACTATAAAAAACATTATCAATGGAATAGTGTTGGCAAATAGTTCGATATTTGAAATGCACATTCGTATCCACACCATTCGCTCTATTATATTCGTAGTTGCAGTTGTCTAACCAATTCGTTTATCAAAGGATACATAATTAGATAAATGTTTTTTTATTTGTTTATGTTTTCCGTAAGACCCACACACTTACTGCTGAAGCTATTTTTGTCAATATCTTAACGGCTGCTTAAGGCTATTCTTGCATCTTGAAGTATGTTCACTGTACTCAGACAACGTTTATACCTTGTTTTGTCTCGTCAGAATATCAGTTTTGTATGTAACGTAGTTCGCAAATAAAATCTATTTGCATGCCAAGTATTGATCCTATATAACAATATTTGTTTGCTTTCGGGGAAATAACTATCTTTATTTGCTCCTTTCCTGTTATTTTCTGGGCGAGTGGACATACATAAATTAGCTCTCTCTATTGAAAACATATATCACAGAATTACATCAAATATATCATATAACTACAGTTTCGTAATAGTTTGTTATTTTCTACCGTTACCGTTGATTTACCGCGCGAGTGTCACGGTATATTCGATATAGCGGGTGAAAATGCTCTGTATGCGGATTGACTGCCCTGGACCTAGTCTGTCAGCATGGAATGTGTTACCTTTGCACGGTCTCCTTGCGGAATCTTTCGTTAACGCGCAAATCTTCCTGTTTTATACTCCAGAGGAAGCGCAACTAATTCATCTAGCTCTCGGTCGCGATGGATGTTTGTCGATATTCCAACTTTTGTTGTAAATACAAAAAAGCAAATAGGTAAAGGGATTGTTCTGATTTTATCTCCAGTGCCATCATTACTAATGTGTACTTAAAATTTAGCTTAACGACACGAATTTCTATTTTTATTTAATTTATTGTTGGATGATAAAATAAAACATCAAAATTCATCATTGTAAACAGTTATCATTTTTTATCTTGTTTTGTCATTTGTTTGGAACGAGCAGCGGCTAAATACGCTTAATCCGCCTGGCTATTGGACAAGCTCAATTTCACTGGAGCTTAACACATAATTTCTTGTCTATTTGTTCCATTGTTATGAATGTATAGAATATGTTTGTTATTTATGTAANGTAGTAGTTGTAGGTTAAAAGTAAAGTGTGTTTAATAAGCTCACCAGAGCACCATGTCTCGCGAGTATGTATAATGGTCAACTGTTTTCTCGCGGTACTTAACGCTCAAATAAAAATGAAAGCTGTAACAAATGATAACTTTATAAATGATGGACTCCTTTAAGAAAAAAACTTTTTTTCCGCTAAGAGCAATCTAAATGGAATTAAAATATAATGTAAATTACGCGTATATCATGCAGAAGTATCTCATGTTGCGATGCGTGACGCCATATTGGTATTATCTCGGTAAGTAGGTCGACAGGCTGTATGTCACTGAATCACAGTTTGTTTATAATATCTGCAAAGAAGCTTCAATTTTGCAACAATAAAATATATTATAAAACATTAAACTTTATATGAACATGAATATTAATAGTTCAACCGTCGTATGAACTGCACCACTTTCATAATACCACTCCTCTGGACAATGGATGCACGTACAGGTGCTTTCCCTTCTTAGCAGTTTAACACGTGTTAAGTGATGTGTAACAAATGGCGGGAGCAAGTAAAATGTGCATACTTATGAGACTCAGGGAAAGAGAAAGTGCGAGCAGATAAAGTGTTAACAAGATGAAAATTGGGTAAAACACTTAAATGAAAATATCGTTAAAGTGGGTGAAAAACGTGTTTTAATAGATAACAACAAAAAGTATCAAAAATATTGGTCATGATCACAATAAACTTGTTTTCTGACAGCGAATGGAAATTAGGTCACGAACTATAACGTGTTAACAGCATTTGTGGGGTGCAATTGAAATACCGCGGAAATAGCGATACCCCGAGATTACCGATGCCGACTATATATATATTCTGTTTGCAATATGTGCTTGCGCTTATACCGTCACGTTTACTGTACTTTTCTTTATACTTTATTGAGGTAATGATTGAAAATCGAACAATATTTTACTGAAACACTGATCTAGTTTTAAAAATTGAATTTCCTAACAAACATTGAAAATCCCTCATCTGGGACGCATATTAGTTGATAATGAATGCCTTGCACAATATCACCAAGTTCAAGCGTCGTATTCAAATTTAAGCTACTATCTGTACTATTCCTTTAAACAATGATTTTATTTTAACTTTTCTTATACATTTGCTTATGATCTGTCACTTTATAAATAATTTGCCTGGAAGCTCAACGTTAAAACGTAGAAGCTAGCCCTTTAACTGGTTGAAACCCCATTTGCTTTGCATTTACCGTTCCTTGGCGGTAATCACAGTTTTGATAATGTTATGCTTACAGTTGGGGTTCTGTTATAAACGTAGTGGATAAGAAATAGAATTTCTCATCTCATAGAGTTTTTGTAGTTTCAACGTTTGTTAGATTACATATTCTACTTGCACATGTCAGAAGGCACTTATCCGTCGACGTACTCCTTTAAAAATACTTAGGTTTTTGTAAACTGCATAAGTAAGCACTTCGCAGCCACTTGTTACGTCGAATAGTTCATATTGTGATAATTAATATAATACAACTTTTCCACACTCACTTACCGTGTAGACACATTCAAAAAATAGTGTCGAGGAAACAGACGAGCGACAATAATACATATACGTTTCAGAAAGCTACGGCGAGACCAGATCTACTACACTATCTCGAAGTAATTTTCCTTTATTTTCAGCACTTACAGAAATAGTAAATGCTAGTTCTACTTGTTAGACAATGATTCGGTTTTGTTTCGTAAATTAATAACACATGATTACATCAATTATCATTAAATTACCATAAATATCTTGCCTTTAAGATGAAACGTCTGTAATAAATGAGGCATGCGCTGCAGAGCAATTAATATGACATAAATATGAAGGTATTGTTAGCTGTCGACTTTAGCCTGAGGTAGTCAACGGTTTCAGATCGGAATTGTTATGTTTATCGGAAAAACATTAGCATGCAGCTATCGCTGAATAAATCAGGAAAATAAAACAAAAAACAATATCTCTTGGAACGACGGTAGCATGTATCAAACAGTTTTTACTATAGGACGTTTTTATTTGGTGACCTTAATGACAACAAAAATAGTTCGTAGTAGAGTACATATTATATAACTATTTACAAATTCATATGAATACAAAAACAAGTATGCACACCCGCTACATTTTGCCTTATGTTTTTCATTATGCAAGTATGAAGTTACACAAGACAGATTGCGGCTAGAACCACTATTTTAAATTATGTTGTTAAATGGCCTTCTAAAATAATTATAATAAAGATGACAACGAGTGTTAGACCGTGTTAACACATGCTTGGTACCGAAATAAATCTTACATTTTAACATTCCCATAATATGTGTTGGATGTTATGGCTATGGTTTGTAATTTGTATATAAAGTCAGGTGGAAGACATGTACTGGAACAAAATTGATATAAGCAATTGCTGCTCTGTATGTTCTTAAACAGGCAAATCGAGCTTATTATAATAAATTGGCGATATGTTTGATCTTAAGTACGGTAATCTATGTCATTTAATTGTTTATCATTTCAGTGATGTTTTTCCGTCACGACAGTTAAAAGGAGATTGTCTACAGTTATTGATATATTTTGAAGTATGCAATTCACTATCTAAATTAGACAGATTAGAGTAAAGGAAATATGTTTGACTATGATAATTTGAAAAGGGAACTATTAAACCAGATAACATATCACTCTCTCGGACAAGATTTTTTGAAAACAAGTTGTAATGTCTTACCGCTCTGTCAATAATGGTTAAGCTAGTTAAGGACCACATGGTGCCATCAGATTCCTCTCCTGCTATATGAACCTCGCTTTGGGAAAACCGGGATTAACGTATGTCCGCACATGCTAATCAGGGACGACACTTTCAGCTTATATGGTATTTTTTGTTTACATTAAGTCACTTTCTAGCGAAAATTCAGTTTGGGCGGAAAATGGCGTCCCTGATAAGTCTGTGAGGACTGAAAAGGCTTATCTCGGACAACACGTTTCGCACATGAAATACGCCCGGTTTTTCTAGAGCAAGTATCATATATAATGAAGTATAAATGTAATTTAAGTAATTTAAGTGATCCACGTGCTGTTAGCAAATATAACAACAAACAGAACCAGCCCAAATTATTCCATTGTTGCGCGTTACAAAAGCTTTACATTTTTCTTAGTTTTAACTGTCGCTTTCCTCACTAATGAGGATAAATATTTTATTTAGCGAAGTTCGATGTCCGTAAGCAGGGTTATACTTCCTTTATATATTGTTTATTCTTTGTTTTTTTTAATATGAAGCCACACATTTGGAAAACTGTCAAATAGTTTATTTGTGAACAGGTCTCTTTCACCAATGCACGGGGCAAACTCATACACAATATATTGGCTCATCTCTCTAGTCACAGTCATAATGTAGTGTACCCGTATACGAGGCTAAAGTTTAAAAACAAGGTTGAGGTTTATTAAAGAAATGCTAATATTCCACTATTTTAAGGACGTATGAACTCGCATAATACAATGTAAACGGATCTAGGTCTGCAATTGATATCATTTATTAAAACTAAGAGACCAAATCCATTGACCAATATGCTGACTTAATCCTTTAACATGCTTATAGTATCCCGTGAATTGAAAGACATACATTTTGTTTTTGGAATGGAAGTTTAAAAAGTAAAATTTATTATTTGTCTTCTATTTATATCTCTAATGTATAAATGCAAGATAATACCTAATACGAACAATGAAACATTGAAAACCTCGTTATGAGAGGATTCCTAATTTATACTTTTCTTGATTCATATCAAGAGGAAAAATGGAGTGGAATGTCTGAACAGTCAATACGTTTTACGACACTCTTTGAATGTAGTAAACTAAATTGATTTTGCTACTTTATAATATATAAATGTCAAGTTACATTTTGTGGCAAGTCTTAAATTTATTCTGGAATTCATAAGAACTATTTCTGAGAACTAGATCATCAATTATAGTATAACATGTTTAAAAGAGAAAACGGTCAACACATGATTGATTTATAATTACACTAGTTATTATTTAAGAAATAATTCGTGTATAGTTTGATGTCGAATTACTCACGACCGGAAATTGTAGATGCGTAGGGATTTAATCACGAGTGCGAAGTACGAATGATTTGAAACCACGCATATAAACTTCCGGCCGTGGGTTATTCGACAACAAACTATAACGTACACGAATTATTTCGATTCTAACACGGTTTTTACTAAAGTTTTTACAATGTATATTCTTTTTCTTGTGTACTATTTTATTTGAAGTTCTGCCCATAAAAATAACATTCGACTGTTCTGTCGATCAGATCTCCGCCCTCAATAACAGCCAAACTGTATGGAGAAAAACGTGTCATTTCTCCCGTTTGCTTAAATAAGAACAATAACAACTTGTGTAAACTTATATGTTTACATTGTACACTTTTAAATAACACAAGAGTGTTAAAGCTACAACGATAACAACACTGTATATGTTACAAATAAATTGGAATGAATTAACGATACTGTGACTTTCATTCATAAAATACCGGATTATTACGCTAGAGGAAAATGCATCGGCATGTTTTGTTTAGTTACAGCGCGTGCTTTCAGTGTATAAGCTCCGCCCATAATTATTGCAGTATAACCCATAGACGATTTTTTTCTTTGTTTATATGAAATTTGGCACGTGCCGTGTTAGAATATATAATATAGCACAAGATGTAACCAGGTCAGGACAGAAGAATTGTATTTTGTGTTCATACGAAGGTGGTGACAATCAAGACATGTTTACAACCGGTTGTCCGAGTAAATACACCTATTTACGCTTCTGTTAATGAATAAGTTACCATTTTGAAAATAAGTTACATGGAATAACGAATTGCAAATGTTAAAAAATGATGGCTTATAATGGCTTAGATTAAATCACTGTTCATTTAATATTTGAAACTGTTAAGTTCTTAAAGTTTCAAAAGAATTGAAAATATAGGTAGATATGAATTAATAAGTTGCTGTCTTATTTATTTTACAAATGACGTCTTCAATATAACGCGTTTAATGGTATCGTAAATAACAATATTATCCATTTGGAATCGTATTACCTATTTTGTTTTTCAATTATTATTATTTGAAAAAAAACTTCACTTAATAATTCTGATTCAAAGGTGTATCATTTTTTTGTAGTTTTATTATTCCCACATATCCATATTAAATTGCATAATAATGAGTTCAACATGCACAGGCCTATGGTTTATTGTTGAAGAAGATTACTTAAACCATTACGGTTATAAAACAAATTACTTGCAGTGCAGACGCATAGAAAAATATAGTGATGCAAATTTATATTACTATTTATAGCAATATTTTAGTTTATGTCAACATCGACACATACAAATAAATTAAGAATTGAATGAAAACCGCAGCCAACAATTTATTTAATATGCACAACCTAGAATTACCCGCGTTTAATTTGAGTCGGTGCATCGCTAAAAATACATTGTACTATATGAAAACATTAACCAATGTGATTTAAGACAGTCGCCTTCTCGTTGTATGAAATATTCGTAATAGAACAAGGGCTATTTGTCTTTTCGGGCATTATAAGATAATTGAAATATCAGAAAATGTATGTGATTTTTGTAACAAGCGCTAATACAACCACCGACTATTCGACTTGACTGCAACTTACATTATCGAGATAACGGCATGGGTGTTTACTAATTGGTCGGTTTACCTGGAAAGCACATACACCCAGCTAAGGTAATTACAAAATCTTACACATGAAGAGAAATAAATGCATGGCGTTGAACTTACATTAAACATATTTGCAATAGTTAATTATCAATGAGCTATATAGAGCTTCGAAATAGTGTGTCTATTATGTCAGTAAGCTTTATGTTTAAAATCATTTATAAAAAGGATTAATGAAACTCCAAGAACACGCAAACCGCAAATTATTTTCAGATTGAGCCATGTTAATACGCTTGTGGCAGTTTGAAAGAAATATTACAAACAGTGGACAGGGTTCGCATTTTTCGAACAACTATAACAAGTGCCAAATAGTGATACAGTAGCTTTAACAGACGAAGAAAAAAACAATTTTAATTTAAAAACAGATCTGTTAAAATATAAAACACAAAATATTGTTAATGCTTTAGCATTAGAGGTACTTTGCTAGTGAATTGTTCAACATGCTGAATCCCCACAAATAGACTACATTAAACTAATACTTTACTCTTATCCTCGACTCATACAAAATATAGTGGAGACTTCTTAAAGTTTCGTTTGTTTGTATTGTTTGAAACAACATATGAAGATATGTACATGCGATAAAGAGAAGACTTATGTGGCAGTGACATACATTAATATCACCACGTTCACACTTAAGAAGATGTTTCTAATGCATATGACGAAAAAAAACACAACACTAATTTCAACCGCGTTCAGAATTCACAAACTCACTAAAATTAAGACGTGTTTCGCATTTTCAAATAAAATAATAAAATAATTCAAGTTAATTAATGTATAATATATTCTAAAAATATCTGTCATTAGAGGTGTCACGTTTCGTGTCATATTGAACTGTATTATACCATTGGAACAACACAGTTTTAATAATATTCTTATTTTTTAGAATACAATGTAAGAATTGGTTTGTAGATATGGGCTACGGCTAGAAACAGTACTGACAAACGTTATTTACACACGTTCGTGGTCCTTTATTTATGGCAAGTGACCAATTGCTAAAAAAGTACAGTACGGCACAACACGAAACAACATACACACATAGTAGAATAAAACTGGCGTCACCGCCTTTCACCGGTCAATGCTAGTTCCCAGAATTAGAACTAGTACTAACCCAACAAGACATCAAGTAAAGTTAAATGCATTTACATACCAGAAAGTACCGATCAGGATGCGATGTCAGATGTGTAGCCAAAACAAAGATCCTGACTTAAATAAATGCCAGAAAATACGGATTCATTACAAACATATGGCTCTAGACTTGCACAAGAGCCATAAAGCACGGATCAGCATGCGATGTCAGGATTTAAATCAACACAAAGATCCTGACTTTAATAAATGCCAGACAATACGGATGTGTTACAAACACATGGCTCTAGACATGCACAAGAGCCAGTAAGTGCGGACCAGAATGCGATGTCAGGTTGTAACAAACGCATTGCTCCAGCTTGACATTTATCATCACTTCCGCCTAGTTGCGTTTCTGGAAAGTTTCATAAACTATTCGGAATAAAGTATTGAAGCAAATCATCGGGTTATAAACGAGTTAGGATGAACTATAAGACGAACACAACATGCAAACTTAAAGAGTACATATGCAATTATTCATGATTTTATTTTACTGCTTTACGACTGCTTGTTGGGCGCCGTTATGAAGTGCGGCAGTCCACATGGTATTAGATTTGTGTCTCTGGTAAGAAGAGTTTTTATATATTATTTATGCATTTTAACCCATTTATGCCAAGTGGTCTATCCCATCCTTCTAAATTGGATCAATATATTTCCAAAATTAGGGATGTCTAGTATATNTTAGAAAAATTTCGGATCAGTGTTGGGACTTCATATTACAAATCCGCGACTGCACTTTACTGAAAATTACTTATTTGTTTAAAAATTCATAATATCTATAGAACACTCTCACGAATGAGCGAGCTCTCGACTTTATCCCATTACAAATGGTAAAATAATTTAAAAAGACATCCTTAAAAATGTTATCTGGGTCGCGCCTTTTTCTCCCAACACAGATCTTAAAGGTCACGCTAACCTGTCATTGTGAGATTGCACAAAGATTTGCAACATAAATTTGATATTAGGTTAGTATATGTTTTTAAAACAACCTTGTTCAGTTCACAGTCTGTTAAATGTTATACAATAATTTTAAGTACATAAAATGAAAGTAGAATACGTCAAAGGGAATATATGCCCGTAAATTTTTCAACGAAATGTTAATATTGTCATTATAGAAAAGTTCAACAACAAATGATAAATTGAGAAGTGTTATTTTGACAACTTCCTAGGAAAACAGACACATAAATAGCGTCTAAAATCGTCGTTATGACCGCCAAAACGGCTCATACAAACATCATGATTGGTGTAATAGATTCATTAAACATTTAATTCCATCCTTTAAGACCAACTTTGATTTTTTATGAGAAAAACAATTGAAAATCTTAGTTAACCTTACCTTGACAAAAATTGTCACTGTCGACTGTGCACTACTGTATTCATTGTTATAAAAGCTGAGGTTAATTTAAACCATAAAAAAAAACAAGAGAAAATACGGAAAATTAAAAGTTCCACTGACTTATTTTTATCGGTTTAGATTATAGTTCAAAGTAAAACTATTATTAATGGCAAACAAGTTGTTCTTGTTTTGACAAAGTCCGCGAAACGGTAGTTAGAGACCGTCAAGTGAGGAACTTATTCTCGCCTGAATATGTAAACAATTAAAACTATGTCGTAGCCAATGCTTAGTAATTTTGATTCAATACTATTTTTTTACACTGTCATGTTATATAGTGATGTTCTGTATTTACAAGCCAGGTTATTGAGATCTGCGTCTGCGAAGAACTACTTTTATTGCGCACGCACTTATTAAGTGGTAAATCGGAGTTATACAAATTTGGTGTTTGGTCGCAAGCCATGTCGGCTAGGCTCAGAAATTGGTATCAGTACTATGGCCAAGGGGCTTCGCCCCAGGCCAAAAACCATTAGTAATTGTGTCCGGTTTGTGTGTTTTTTGTTATCATTTTGTCAAATGTTTAGATGTGTATTTGAATGTCTTATTTATTCCGAGAACATGTCGTTCTAAACCGCATTTAAAAAGCAATACTATTGTTAACTAGAAATGGCGCGGCAGAGGCCGACGAGTATCCCCACGCCGAATGTTTGACCTAGGTGTGCCCAAGGGTTGGTAATGGGGCAATGCGTAGTCGAGATTGACCGTATTGTCATAAGAGAAGTTCAGTATCAATTTGAAGTGAATCCGTGTAGAAATGAAAAAATTATAGTAAATGGAAATTTTTGGTGGGTGTGGCCTATGTGGGCGGGGCGCCCCAGGGTTGGGAATGGGGACATGCATGGTTGAGATTGACCGTATTGTCATAAGAGAGGTCCAGTATCAATTTGAAGTGAATCGGTGTAGAAATGAAGAAGTTAATGTAAAATAACCTAAACAAAGAGTGAAAATCTCTGACCCGGCCTCACCCCAACCCCCATAACTTTTGACCCAGGGGTCAGATCAAAATTCCGAATAGTGCAGGGTCGCACATATGCTCATCGCTACCATGTGTGTAAGTTTCAAGGTTCTAGTGCTTATAGTGTAGGAGGAGATAGTGGCCAGGACGGACAGACGGACAGACGGACGGACGGCGGTGATAACCACAATATCCCCACCTTTTTTTCAAAAAGCGTGGGGATAATGAAAAATGAAGTGATTCATGAGTCGCGGCAGGTTTCGCGGTCTCGTCAACGGATAGTGTAGATCCAGACCAGACTTTGCGAATGCACTAGCTGGTCTGGAGCTACACTTGCCGCATAAGGCTTAAGACCAATTTTTGCATGACGCGGATCATTTATCAACGATAACAGGCCTTAGTTGGTTATCATTCTAACTGGTGAATGGTACACACAAATTTATTGATCGCCCATGCAGGCACTGTCGACATTCAAGTGGAAGGCACCATAAGGCAGAGGCGTTCCGACGATGTGTTTCCTGCCATGATTTAGGCCAATTTCATTGCGATATTCGGCCAGTTGTCTTTGACGCTTTCACGTAACTATGACATCACCGACGACGTGCCAGTTGTGTTAATGCGAGGTGGTCTACTGAAGCCTCACCGCGTACTGGATCCCCAATTAAGATATGTTTACCAAAACTGCAAGGTCAATGATTTGAATGTGCTCTAATAAAAACACACGTTGTCAGGGAAAGAAGGATTTATTGTGGCACAACAGGCGTGGTTAGTATATGTATTATAGCAAACATCAACGTCTTGTTGCACCTCGGCGGGGTTAGTATATGTATAGTGGTTTAACCAACACCAATGTCTTGTTGCACCTCGGCGGGGTCAGTACATGTATAGTGGTTTAACCAACACCAATGTCTTGTTGCACCTCGGCGTGGTCAGTACATGTATAGTGGTATAACCAACTTATAATGTATTATATTATGAAAAGGAGTATCATTTTATTTCATATTTTGAAAATAGTGTATAAGTTTAGGTTCATAATAAAAAAAAAAAATTNTAATAGCCACATTTATTGGCAAATCTTCATGAAACTTGGTCAGAACATTTGTCCCAATAAAATCTTAGAAGGGATTGAAACTGGGTCATATGAGCTTAAAAACTAGATCACTAGGTCAACTATAAAAAAACATGTTAAAAGTCACTTTTTTGTCCAATCTTCATCAATCAGCTTGCATTTTGTTCAGAATAGTCTAGTTCCTTTTTCTTTCAGGTGAGCGCCTTAGGGCCTGATGGCCCTCTTGTTTTTTAGAATACAGTGTAAGAATTGGTTTGTGGATATGGGCTACGGCTAGAAACAGTACTGACAAACGTTATTTACACACGTTCGTGGTACTTTATTTATTGCAAGTGACCAATTGCCAAAACAGTACAGTACGGCACAACACGAAACAACATACACACATAGTAGAATAAAGCTGGGGTCACCGCCTTTGACCGGTCAATGCCAATTCCCAGAATTAGAACTAGTACTAACCCAACAAGACATCAAGTAAAGTTAAATGCATTTACATACCAGAAAGTACCGATCAGGATGCGATGTCAGATGTGTAGCCAAAACAAAGATCCTGACTTAAACAAATGCCAGAAAATACGGATTCATTACAAACATATGGCTCAAGACTTGCACAAGAGCCATAAAGCACGGATCAGCATGCGATGTCAGGATTTAAACCAACACAAAGATCCTGACTTTAATAAATGCCAGACAATACGGATGTGTTACAAACACATGGCTCTAGATATGCACAAGAGCCAGTAAGTGCGGACCAGAATGCGATGTCAGGTTGTAACACACGCATTTCTCTAGCTTGACATTTATCATCACTTCCGCCTAGTTGCGTTTCTGGAAAGTTTCATAAACTATTCGAAATAAAATATTGAAGCAAATCATCGGGTTATAAACGAGTTAGGATGAACTATAAGACGAACACAACATGCAATTTAAACATAATTCTTTCTGCACACTTAAACAGTACATATGCAATTATTCATGATTTTATTTTACTGCTTTACGACTGCTTTTTGGGCGCCGTTATGAAGTGTGGCAGTCCACATGGTATTAGATTTGTGTCTCTAGTAAGAAGAGTTTTTATATATTATTTATGCATTTTAACCCATGTATGCCTAGTGGACTCTCCCATCCTTCTAAATTGGATCAATATATTTCCAAAATTAGGGATGTCTAGTAAATGTATTTCTATATTTAAAATATTTCTTACAGAAATTCCTTTAAGCAAACAGCGCAGACCCTGATGAGACGCCGCATCATGCGGCTTCTCATATGGGTCTAAGCTGGTTGCCAATGCCTGTTTTCTAGACCCTAGGAATAAATGGGTTAACAATTACAAAAGACATAACGAGTGTGTTTTACTAAATACAATACTACTTTTCTTTGATTTGAATGCCGTTGATTTTTATGTTGTACTTGTTCATTTGTTTAACGAAAACTCATTCAAATTGTTTTCTCCCGATTGGGTTGGCTCTATTCGCATCTGTAAGATCGAGAACCATTAATCGGGCGCATGTTAAACCAATCCCAAGTAAACATGCCTAAATGCCCTAGAAACTGATACCGGCAATACAACCACAATTCACACACTTAACGGTTTCAGTATTTGTTGTATTCATTGTTCCATAGATTAACAAAATTGAAAGGTTTAGAAGAATAGGTGTGATGTTCGACTTAATTAGTCTGTGTTTGCTTTTTACTTAAACAAGATTTTGCGTGCGCGGATTTGTTGCATAGGTTGTTTTTATTAATGTGACATAACCTCGTTGAAAATGCCGCGATAGCAGATATTTCGTTGCCTGATACATTTACGAAACACTTGAATATATACAGTTTTGCTAAATAAAACATATAACGTTTATCCAAGTACGATGGTTTTTTTCTATACAGATTAACATAACTGTCTAAACAATACATGGATTGGATTATAATTGCGTTTGTTAAGGTTGTTGTTAACGTCCCGCTTTTTTAAGTCAGATCGCACGATATATTAATAACTGGATTTATTGAAAGATCTTTGGTCAGATGGTCAAAATCATCTTTTATCACATGCCATACCCTGTTTTCCGTGTAATATAACCATTACATATATTTTTATATTACACATGTGTAATTAGTCTGGAGTTCCTTCCCCTTTCACTACGTAACAGGGTCAGGCAAATACCAATAATGGCGGCAGCCAGTGGACNTTTATACTTCAGGAAAAAGGAATGAGTTGATAGTCTGTTTACATTCTAAACATACAATTATATGCATTAAGATGCAAAGTCAAGACCTCATATTTAAAACAAATAGACATTTTAAACTAGATTTGGTTCATGATTGTGAGTTTCACTCCGTTTGTCTTTGGCAGTCATAGTCTTAGAGGAGGTGCTGGTTTTAATGCAAAATTCCGATATACTGTAGATCATAGCATGAATTTTTAAACAAATAAGTATTTTTTCAGCAAAGTGCAACCGCGCGTTTGAAATATGAAGTCCCCACACTGATCCGACATTCTTCTAACCGTTCAAACGCACAGTTCACTTTACTGAAAAAATCATAATACTTATACAAAACGCTCATGAATGAGAGGGCTCTCCACTTTATCCAATTAAAAATGGTGAAATAATTAAAAAGACAACCTTAAAATGTTATCTAGGTCGCGCTTTATTCTCCCAACACAGATAAGAAAAAGTCACGTGGTATAGGCACCGTGAGATCAAAATACTGATTGAGTAACGGATATCGAAGTAAATTGTACATGTAATACACATAATTATAAATATGTATTCCTCCACAAATCCACCGAATTGGTAGACTTCAAAATTCTATTGACATTATTATGTCTAGGGGGCATTTAAAATGCTTTTGACCTGTCGTCTGTAAAGTGACTACGAATTGTTTGTGTTTATATTTTGTTTTTTAAATTAATTTAAAAAAAGCGGATCAAATTTTCTTTGTTTGAAAATACTTTTAAATTACGAAATAGCAAATTTCTTTGAAATTAACAATAAATAAGTTATACATTATCGAAAATAATAATTATCAAGGGAAATAATAAGCCCCAATACAAAGTCGGGTCACAGGATGCAGTAGTCTGGGTTCCTTCCCCTTTCACTACGTATCGGGGTCAGGCAAATTCCAATAATGGCTGCAGCCAGTGTACGGTTAAAGGTAAGGTTGATTCTTTGAATCAAACGATCATGTCTATATTGTGAAGAGATGAAGACAGTCTTATATAACAAATACGTAGGTGTCTTCCATTTGTTTTGATCTGCCCAATTTCATGCAGAAAAGACTACAACAATAACTAGCCATATTTCGGATGACAGAAAAGATATAGTAAAATTCGGATTATCAAATATTTAGAATGTCTGGAGGAATTATTTTCTTAAACTAAAGTTATTATTAAAATATTTAAGGAATGATTAATGCAAGCGTTTCCTGCAAATGACTTTTTACGTATATTTTAGAGCACCGTAACAGAGTTTATAATATTGTGTTTCCGACCACAGACTGACACCAGTCATGGGTGCACACAAATAGTGTTGCTTAAACATAGAATATTTAATCCACATGTAACGGCAAAATGGCCAGAAACATAAAAAATATGCCGTCTTTGGGATACGCCTGTGCGGGAGTCATATGATATATGGTTTACCGTTATTTTTTCAGCTCCTGGAACATTGTTACTGCTCGAAAGAAAAACATGAAAGAAAGCAAGAAAGAATTTCATCGTTTTTCTTGAGTGATAATTCCTACACTCCAGTGACAGCTAAGTCAGAAAACACACCTATGAAAGAAAAGAAAAGAAAGCGTGACTTGTCCTCACCTACAGGAAAAAACCCTAAACAGCCTTTACAGGCTGCATTGGTGAAGGCGAGTTTAATTTCATTAATACATAATTGCATTTATATTATCATTGAGACACCATTGGTGCTTGCTTTGATAGCTGACGCAGTGCCTAATTCTTTTCATGGTTTTAAAAGCTGTTGTGAGCTTATATTCAAAATGTTATTGTAACCTTGTACCTTTGTCCACCCAAATTTATTCCAGTTAGAAGAGCAAGATTTGAATTCATTATATTTACACTTTAATTTTAATTCTCAATCTACTATACAATAATTGTCAAACATGTACCAATTTGTCTGTATGCTTCTGTAGGAAGACAAAACACGCAGGAACCGGGGCTGGACATCCGAGGAGAAGGCGTTCGTCATCAAACATGTTGAAGAAACACCAAGAGCCCCGGAACATCTCTATTTGAGTATTGTAATGAGTTTGCTAAAAAGATCAATGCCGCTTTCCCAGACAGCTCTAGAAATGGTGTGTACTAGTGTAAATCAAATAGGTAAATTACTTCCAGTCAAACCGCCTCCGTGGTCGAGTGATTACAGTTGATGGCTGCTAATCATTAATTTCTCATTAATGGATGGGTTACGGGTTCCAGCCCTGCTGCGACCGTATTCTTAACGTGAGACAGAAGGGCTGTTGCCGGTGGAAGTTGGTATCTTGTATTGGTTTCCACCAAGAAACAATGGTTAGGTGTACTACCCACCTCCATACGTGAAAAAATGATTGTTCAAAACGAAAACGAACAAACAAATCGTCCAGTCACATGTTCACAACTGTGTTTGCTCACCATATGATTTCCTACAAACCACAAATGACATTTGAGACATTTTCAGAGAGAAGACTAAATGTATAGCAAAACCAGTATAATAACATTCATTAAAAGATGAAACTACAGGATATATATATCATACTTGTACGTACTGTCAAGTTAGGAAAATAATTATATGGTGACGCTCAAGAAAAGTCCACTACTGATGGGTAAATCTGTTATCCTTTTTAATGGCTCATTAGAATCTTCGTCATCTGGAATTCAATATCGTAATGAAAAAAGCTAGAACCAGTCAGTTGTATCACTGTTCTTGTGCAAAAACTGGCCTTGTTGCATTCGTATTTTATACACTTATATTGGTGAAATAACTTAATAACTAAAATAATAGCTTCTGCCATCAAGTTATAGTTTAATGACATGAATATGAATACTGAAATCAATTACTGCATAGAGGGTATTTTTAGCGGGGGGTAAATTTTGGCTATTTTGGCGGTTTAGAACGGTAGCATAAAAATTAAACACCTCCAAATAAGACAAAATATATTATAGAAAGTGATTTTGCTCATCAACACAGAAAATCATGAAATATTTGCGCCAAAATTAGACACCACCAATATGTCCTTAAAGAAAAATCGCCAAATTTTGGCACCACAGAAATAACTCGCTATTCAGTACTGTCAAACATTGATTTTGCAAATAAAGCATAAACATTTGGTCTGACCAAATGTAGTTTTGTAAGTCTGAAAGGAAGTTTGTTGAATGAAATATTTCATGTACTAAGCTTTAAACATTTGTCAAATGTTCACATGTAAACTAATAATTACTTTTTTTAGGGGGATGGTTGGTCCATACTAACCATTTACACCAGGTTACTGCTAGGTCAGGTGAGACTATAAATCTACTCCATTTCTATATGCATTACATATATTGAAATAAAACATACACATGTGCTTAGTGTCTTCTTGAACATTCACTGAACAAGACCTGTAACTGTGACCAGCTTTGTAGAAGGGTTATGCCCCCTTTTATACTTTTAAAAGTCTGGTTTGTCTGCTAGATGAAATGCCGGTTAAAGTTTGCGCCTAAGTTAATATCTCTGTTATTGCAGATATTTAATCCAAGCTTCACACATGCTTTGGGGATCATTATGCTAGGTAATAGATCAAGGCCCATAACTCTAATCTGCAACTTAGCATAATTAAACCCTTTTTGCTCTTAGAAAATTCAGCTTAATGTTAGCATGCAACAATTATTTTTAGCTTACAATATTACCTAGCATGGGTCAAGATTGTTTCTTAAAATATATAAAGTTTGCGTTCAATCACATGAGTAAGGGTAGAGATATTGTGCTGAAATTGTGTGTGTAGGTAGGTTACATGTTGATCTAGCCAGGAATTGGATATGGGGCCAGTGGGGTCAAGGTCACCGTTACTAAACATAGAAAGAGGTTCTGCTTTAGGTTGAATGGAGATATTTTTCTGTAATTTTGTGTGTAGGTAGCTTACATGCAGACCTAGGTTGGGATTGCATTTGGAGCCAGTTGGGTCAAGTTCACTGTTACTAAAAATATATAAATGGTTGCCCCTCAATAACTTCAGTTTGCATGGAGGTATTTTTCTGTAATTTTGTGTGTAAAGTAAGTTACATTCATTTAAATTAATTTACAAGAATGTGAACATCTAATTATTTGGTCATATTTCTTGTTTTAATTTATTAATGTAAGTATTTTGATTAATTCAATAAGAATTATTACATCTTATTTACCAGTTTTTTTTTGGCAATTGAGCGCAATGATTCACAATACTCTTAAAGCGGGACTGTACGATTTTGTCAAATATTTATGAATTTTTATAAAATGTGTTAAAAATTAGTATACATATATTTCAATATAAATTAAAATAAAAGTTAAGAAGAACATGTGTCGAAAAATGCGAAATAAGCCAGATATTTAAATCTGAAATTGAAAATGGCTGGAAGCCAAATAAGCCAGCATATATATAATGCATGTACAATGTGAATCTAAATTTAGTTTAAGTGCAGATTCGTTTATACGACACAAAGACACAATTTTATTTCCTTACCAATACGAGTAAAAGTGTCGGCATCGGCTTTAACCAGCGCTAACTTGTCTATGCTGAATTTTATGAAATTCGTCTTCAATGTATAATTTGTATTGCCTATTTTGTGTCATCGTAGCATAATTTTATCAATATATTAAAATTTAACACATATAAAAATCGTACATTCCCTTTTTAATAATCAAATAAAAAAAACAATTTCAAAAGACTAAAACATGTCTGTTCGAAGAACGCGCTTATAAATATTAAAACAAATGTACAGATGATTCGCGTGTGGCTAGTTGACTTATATGTTTTTATTTCATTTCCATTCTTAGTTTGAATTTCTGGTCTGTATCTATAGATATATTATCAATACTATCTAATAATGCGAAATAAGCCACACAACCTTGCGCAACAACCCTGTAGTTGATTTGCGTGTGATGCAGTTAAGAACTGCGCGGAAAAAGTGTTTCGCTGTCTTTATCTCATTGATTTAAATCTTTATCTTATACCAGCACCAACCATATATATCTTTTTATGCCCCCGAAGGTGGGCATATAGTGATTGCATTTCCATCTGTCCATCTGAAATTCCGTCACACTTTGAGTTTAGGTTTCAAAAAGTATGGAAAAACACTTTGCATTTAGGTTTACAAAAATGTGGAAAAGGGGGGCATATGTCATCCTATTGTGACAGGTCTTGTTAAAAGATAGTTCTTGTTTCAACTTTATTGGCTGTGACATCTGCTATGAAGGGGCAAAGACTTTGCATCTTTAAAACTGCATAGAGTTCGATAAATAGGAATAGCGAAACATTGGTATTGGTATGGTAAAGACTGGTTTCATGGGAAATGTGTAATATTTCATTCAGGGGATATTGAAAACATGTTTGTCTTATTCCGACAGTCACTCTGTTTTTTATTATGTGTATATAAACCTGTAAAACTGTTTTAAATGTCCACTGGATTATCATTCATTATCCCCTGTATGAAATATTACAAATTTCCCCTACATCTGTCTGCTACATAATAATGTCTTATTCCAACAGTGACTGTGTCTCGTAATTACAATGTTTACAAACCTTTAAAACTGTTTTGAATGACAACTCTATATATGAATATGTAAATTATTATCAATGAAAAGTCACTGTGCCTTAAACACTATAATGACATTATTACAAAACAATCCTACAATGAGGGAGCCTGTGTGCTTACTGTAGTAGACAGATGAAGGGCGAGTCACACCATCCTTCCCTGTGACCACCTCTGTCAGTCTCTGTCTCCCATCCCTGTCCAACTGGATGATTGTATCGGAACAATCTCCACATACAGTAATCTGTTGGCTTCTTCAGGTCTATGATCTACTCCAACCATTGGGGATCACACTATGCCACCAGCGTATGCTGGACACGATGACCTTAATATCTGGGACATTCAATTCTAAATTGATACAGTTTGAAATCAGGAAAACGCTGTGGTATAGTGGGGGACAACATAAACTTCAAGATGGGTGTTTCACAAGAGCGTAAAAGTGTGGGGAAAGTAGGTCATATTTAACACTGGTTCGGATCTGCAGCTATTTTCCAAAACGTCAACTTCCAGGATATGGATAATGATATTCCACAGTGTGATCTCCGCCTTTTGCCTACAGAAACATTTATCATATGTGAGGAAGAATTGCAGGAAATTTCAAATAATTTCTCTGTTCTTTCTGCAAGAGCTCTCGTGGAATTTTTCCCATGGCTGAAGCCCTCCACTTCTTGTGTGAATGAAGCTATTGCTGTTGTCCCAAAGGATCTAAAACAAGAATACCATCATACCATTACCAATTATGCATAAAAATGAAGAAAAAATTTGCTGATGTTGTTGATATTTTAGACTCTTACCAGCAAACCTGTGAACTGTTCATTTAGAGTCTGGTAAATTCTTGAACCAGTACATGTAGGGGGAAACCAGCTCACGAGAGAACGATTTTCTGGGGCAAAAAGGTTGCGGGCAGCTGCTCTGACAGAAAAGGAAAAGCTTACAGCTCTCAATCCTATAACTTTTGAGCTGTTTCATCTGCAGATGGCAGTGTTAACAATGTTTTATAAAATGTTGTATGATGAAATTCACACAGTCTTAGACATTTTCATTCTTCATAGCCAGAAAGTGCGCCTATTACGAAAAGAAGCTAATGGATTTGATGTGAAAAAACACTTTGACAGCTGTAAAGAACTAGCCATTTCTGTCAGTAAGCTTTCTTAGTTCAAGCCACTTTAGAACAGTACAACTTGCAAAACACAAATTCCAATCCAGAGAACATTCCTAATTTTGAGCAAATACAAGATGACGAGAAAAAAGAATGGATGATTTATTGTATTACAACCAAAGTTAATGAGATCATGTCAGTGAGCAATAAGGTTGTTAATGGTACATTTGTTGAGGAAGCAAATCCAGATATGGTCAACAATTACAGTATGGTCTAGGTTAAGCGTGGATTGGTATTTCTTGAGCTATGTGACATTGTCAAGTCTCCAAATTGAGTAAGATTGATAACATGACTGAAATACCTTATGCTGATATTGAAGGGCCACAACTCAAAATGTGCCCTTGAAATTTTATGATTTTTGTGTCAACAGTATGCACTTTTAAGTCAAAAGCAGGCCCATGCTCTTGTGTATGGTCTGTTTGTAAATACTGGCAAAACGATAATTCCAGCTTATCTCCAAATGGAATACCTGGTTTGTATTACTAAAACACATATACGTGCAATGTGTTCTAATGTCACTGACCAATCTTTGATTAAAAGAAGTAGTGCATTCTTTGGAATCAGTGAGATTAGTGAATCTTTTGAGAAAGAGTCATCAGTAATTAAGCGGGCAAAAAAAGCACAAACGGATTTCATCAGTTGAAGATGAGAAAAAGATAATGAATGTTTTAAAAAATGTAAAACTGTTTAGAAAACTCACCGGAAGGCAAACAGAGTCTTTGAATAAAAAAACAAAGAACCCAATCTCCAAGCCTTCAATGGTATACTTACAAAAGTGGATACAATAGTACCAAACACAATTTTTCTTTGAGGTCTAAAGTATCTGGTTTGCAAAAGTGAAAATTACACTTATCTGGAGATGTTCATTTAACACAGTTTAACATGCAATTATCAAAGTGAAATTAATGTTCAGTTGTAAGAATTGTATTCCGTCCAAACGCAAGATAATTGCATAAGTGTTGATAAATTTTGACAATGAATCATGTTATCCACAAATCTGTGTTGCTACCAATAGTAATGTTATAATGATATGCTTTTAGTGAAGCAACAGCATTTAGGTATTTTGATGGTGATTATCAACTCTAATTCCACAAGAGATTGTTGTCTGTTTCATAGAGCTTTTTAACCAGATTTTTTAAGAAAGTGGTTATAAGATTGGAGAATGGCAGCCGGGCTTTGTTAAAAGTGAAATAAGTGCTTAGCAGTAAGAAAATTTTTCAAACGTATTTAGATCAAACTTTGTATGCATGTTTGCTGCCACAATAGAAACCCATTTCTCGAGGGCAAGTACCATAAAATTGTGCTTGCCATAGTTATGCCCCTTTTTCGAAATACAATTTCCATTGTTGTTTAACCTTTTCATTCAGGTCCATCCCTCAAAAACATCAAAGATATTTACTTAAAACTTGGTATGCATGCTAACTATCAAAAGGTGAACCCATTTTGAAAAGGCTTGTAACACTAAAATTTCTGCTATTGTTAAATGTTTTAGGCTAAATCCATTTATCAATACAATTATCTGAAATTGAAAGTTCAGAAAATTCCCATTCCAAGCTCATATCAGGCTGACATATATTGCAGCATATGGTAGGTTTGTCAGACTCGTGAAAGCCGAAGTACTCATTTACAAATTCTCTCTTGCACTTTTCATTATTTTTACAATAGTCTTACATATTAGCATGCATTTGTTTAAAAGCAATGTCGTTTTTTACTGTAGTACATGATAGCCTGGGCTTGGGAATCTGCTCTTTCAGCTATTCCAATCTCTTGAACGTAGGCTGAAATATTTGTTAGCATTTTACAATTTATCGGTCATTGCATGTGAAAAATAAGGCCATCTGAAAAAATATGTGTCAGTGTGGTTCAGGTAACATATGTCTGAAAAAATAGAATAGGTAAGAAAGGTTAATTGTTTTTTATTTCAAATCCATAAGTAATGATACTCGAAAATGTTTGAAGCTGTCTACAAGTGTGATTTAAATTTTAGGACATTGTTTACTTATTTACTGTGGGAAGTGATTTAGTATTTCCAAACTATGTGACAGGAATACATTTGAATTTCTGTTTATTTTTTCTTCTGAAATTATCTAATTGTCACATGCTTTTGTTTTTAAAATTCAATAAACAGTCGTAAGGTAGATCTAGGCAGGAAATAAATGGCTAGGTAGCGTTACCCGAACCACATTTATTTTTGGCCTAATACTCGTTAGCATTATTTTGATGGCAAGTGACTGGATTTCCATTGTTAAGAGTTGTCTGTCGTCTGTCAACTATTTGATTATTTAATTTGGACAAAATAGTAAGAAAATCTTGTGTACGCAAAACAGGACACATTTTTGCTCCTTGTCAGAGTACTTCTCTTTAAAATATCTAGATCAAGTTTAGATCTTGGTCAGTTGCCATCAAAAACTGGGTAAATTAGACACTTGACATATTATCATATTGTCAGTCTTGTGCTTCTATCAAATATCTTGCCTCGATATGTATTTACAGGTATTATAAAATACAAACAATACAAAATATTGAAACTCAAAAATGTATGTTTTTCTCATTAATTCATTACGAAGAATTATACAGATTTCAACTTTTTGCTGTGACAGTCATAAGTGATTGCATTGTACTTTTATGCTGTCAAGACTTTTTACTTATCTTTATTTAAAAAAAGTAAAGATTGTTTCATTTCAAAAACTTGTGTTTTCACTGTAACAGTGTAAATGATTGAAAATCTTACTCTCTAGTGTTGAAGGTGGCCCTGCATGTATCACATGCTTAACATGTCTTAAATCTGCTCCCATACCTAGTGCCACAGATTCAAATACAAGCCTTATGCAACATTGACTAGGTGGCTTCTGGGGATCAGCAAGGATCATGGCTTTCAGCTTAAAATTTGAATAAGTAGAGCTATTTCTTTCAAAAACCTTCCACATGTATTTTGAAACCAGTGTAGACCCAGATCAGCCTGCCGCAACCATGCATACTGATCAGGTCTTTTAGTGCCTTGCCTTAACATTATAGGCCCTGGTAAGCCCACACATTTGCATACATGCTGATCTTGGCCTACACTGGTCTCAATGGTCAAAAGGTTGGTTTTTGCATGACAAAACTCAAACAAGGTTTGGAAATGTTCTAGAAATGAAGGTTGTCTTTTTTGTCCATGAGACATTTTTGCATTTCGTAACCAAACTCAAATGTTTACTTTTTAATTAAAGCATTTTAAAATACTTTAAAAATGAGTTGATGATTTTAAATCAACTCAAACAATTTATGTGGCTTGCCTGGTAATTTACCCAGACCTAAAGCATTGTTATTATCTTTTGTATATGTGATGAAGAGATACTTACTTTTCCCTTACTGTCTTCCATAGAAGAGTGGAACATAACCACCCTGGCATGCTCTGGTTGCTGTTCGCCTTCATAAAACTGGTCTCCCAGTATCTCTCTGGCCAGTTCATGTCCGTAGCTGATCCATTGTATTGATTTACAGTAGACGACCGTGAGGGGGAAATCCTTCCCTTTATTTTTCAGTTCATTCAATATTTTTTTCAAATATGAAGTCTTAGGATAAGGTAGAAGTGTTCCCCTTAAATGTTTCACTGGGCCTTTTCAAGACAGCGAGAACAATATTTTGCTTAGTTGGAGCAGCACAAACAGTTGCCTAGTTTTTCATGGTTACATTTTTCATTATTTCCTTTTGGCTTACACAAGTTATTGTCGCTGTTAACGCTAACACCTGACAACAGAAGACAGATCTTAAATAACCAAGACTTTAAAAGTCTGGTCTGAAGTCATCTCCCCACTCTAAAATGCAATGGGCTTTATCTACAACTAGGAATATCTGTTTCATTATTTTTTTTTAATCCTCATTTCTAAACATTTCCATGATTTTCTTGTTATCTAAAATGTGTTCTAGATGGCTAAAAATGTACTTAACTGATCCTTTTTTTAAACCAGTCAGGTCATTCTAAAGCTTAACTCTTCCATACTGATTTTCACAAAAATTGTGCCAAAAAATGCCAAAAGCATCAAAAATACGAAGCCTAATCATGTACATAACGGAATCCTCAAGACTGTTATTAACCTGTGACGTATGCACACTTTGGGTCACGTGAAAATAAATCTTTAATTATGATGCTTTTATTAAAAAAATCTCTAGGAGGTTGTTGTACTGATTTGCAGTGATAGAAAATAGAAAACACATTTCAGTAATTTAAAGTTTGATCGATTTGGCGGTTTAATCTCCCTTGTTAATACATAATTTGCTTTATTTCTAAACTGATTATATATAAGGGTCGCAAAACGTTTCTTTTCCACCGGCTTTATACTATTAAGGGCATTTCGGGCGTAAATACAAAATCAGTGAAAACATAGAGACATTTTTTATAAGCCATGTTTCGTATAACATAGGCAAATGGATCGGAGACTATTACTTACAATAATCCCCTATCGAAATGATAGATATTTTGAAGTTCGCCTTCCAGGTGAACGAACATACATACAAATAACGACTGGTAAAATGAAAACATTAAGTGTGTACATGACTGATGAGGTCATCAGTTATTGTTAAAATAAATCATAATTATGTTCGGAACCATTCATGAATGTTCAGACAATCGTCATATCATTTTCACTAGAACGTGTTCGTAATTCCTTCTGCGCTAAATATTGATAGAATAACGGTTATCGAAGTAAATTGAACATGTTATATACATACATATAATCAATATGTATTCCTCCATTTATCCACCAAATTGGTAGACTTCAAAATTCTATTTACATTTTTATGTATAGGGGGACATACAAAATGTTTTGCACATGTCGTCGGTGAAGTAAGTACGCAATGTTTGTGTTTATATATTTTTTTATAAATTAATTTTAAAAAAAAGGATCAAATTGTCTTTGTTTGAAGTTTCTTTTAAATTACGAAACAGCAAATTTCTTTGAAATAAACGACTAATGAGTTATACATTATCGAAAATAATAATTTTCAAGGGAAATAATAAGCCCCCATACAAAGTTGGGTCACAGGGTGCAGTTCATTATCAAGTCAAACTACAGCAGAACTACAGTCCATAACGCAGGCACAGGCACTTGGCTGAAGTTCTTTAAGACGGATGAAAAATACATCGGGCTCTAGGTGTGGAAAGCCCATGGACAGAGGCTAGTACAAGGGGGTAATTTTGTCATTTGCTTTATTAAAATGACAACATTTTGCAATAATCTTCTTATACCCCGGAAGCAAACAAGTTTTTTGTATTAAATGTTTTAAATTATTATTTTCATTAGTTACTTTAACGACGTTCTATACCCGAACTATTTCTTCATTGACGTGAAGTAATTTGGTTCAGTTATCAACATGTTGGATAACCATAAATGTGCCGTTGATTTCAAATAGAATTCTCAGGGGCTACTTCTGGCCTTACCAATGGACGAATGAATACGGTCGTCATGTCTTTGAGCCGTCTTGATCCGGGCAGACACAAATCATGGGTCCTTTGTCGACGCGTACCATCCACATGACTTCGATGCGAACCACCTTCGTTGAGCCCCAGTCTATACTACACTGAAGTTTTAAATGAATATGTATTTCGAATGTAGACTTCTACAAACTAAGCTATCACGGATGTCCGATCATAATACATTTATAAAATCTATGCGCTCGCACGCGTCTTAACATGATCATATTTGGATCTTCACTTTTAAGTGATGTAAATTTTGTCGACTGCGATCGCCCCGCCCATTTTCCTTTAACAATAAGAATGTACTCAATGCTTTTACTATATCTTTACTAATACAAATCCGTAATGCTCTGCCTGCATGTAAATAGTTTTCGTAAGAGCCTCAGTGCAAGTTAATGCAAATGTCTTTTTTTTACTATTTCCAACAACACATTTCAGTAATTTAAAGTTTTATCGATTTTGCGGTATTATCTCCCTTGTTAATACATAATTTGCTTTATTTCTAAATTGATTTCATATAAGTGTCTCAAAACGTTTCTTTTCCACCGGCTATGTATTATTTACGGCGTTTGGGTGTTAATACAAAATCAGTGAAAACATGGAGACATTTTTCATTAACAATGTTTCGTATGACATAGGAGGACGGATCGGAGCGCAAACCTTACAAAAGTCCCCTATCGATTAATGATAGATATTTTGAAGTTTGCCTACCTGGTGAACGAAGGTCATCAGTTATTGTTAAAATCAATCATAATTATGTTCGGAACCATTCATGAATGTTCAGGCAATCGTCATATCATTATTACTTGAACGTGTTCGTATTTCCTTCTGCGCTATAGATCTAAATATTGATAGAGTAACGGTTATCGAAGTAAATTGTACTTATTATATACATAATTATAAATATGTTTTCCTCCATATATCCACCAAATTGGTAGACTTCAAAATTCTATCGACATTTTTATGTCGGTGGGGATACAAAAGAGTTATCTCCGCTCGTCTGTGAAATGACTACGTAATGTTTGTCTTTATATTTTGTTTAATAAATATAAAAATTTAAAGCGGATCAATTTTTTTTTTGTTTGAAGTTACTTTTAAATTACGAAACAGCAATTTTTTTTTTAAATAAACAACCAATAATTTATACATTATCGCAAATAATAATTTTCAAGGGCGATAATAAGCCCCAATACAAAGTCGGGTATAGAATGCAGCTCATTATCAACTCAAACTATGCACAGCGAACTACAGTCCATAACGCACGCACAGGCAAATGGCTGAAGTTCTTGGAGAAGGATGAAGAATACATCGGGCTCTAGGTGTGGAAAGCCCATGGACAGAGGCTAGTTCATGGGGTAATTTGCTTTATTAAAATGACAACATTTTGCAATAATCTGCTTATACCCCGGAATCAAACAAGTTTTTTGTATTAAATGTTTTAAATTATTATTTTCAATAGTTACTTTAACGACGTTCTATACCCGTACTATTTCTTCATGGACGTGAAGTTATTTGCACTAGTTATCAACATGTTGAATAACCATTAATGTACAGTGGATTTCAAATAGATTTCGCAGGGGCATCTTCTGGCCCTACCGATGGACGAAATGAATACGGTCGTCATGTCTATGAGCCTTGATCCGGTCAGACACAAGTCATACATTAACCTTAACAAGTATAGCCTTGTTTAGAACAAAGGGCCACGGTCACAATACAAAAACGCTGAGATTGATATATTAACATATGCACCTTAAAATATTCAACTGTCTAAGATATATACGATTGATGAGTGTTCTGAACAGTATTAATGATATTTAAAATTGTTTTCTTGTCTATTAAATCAGAAAGGTCAACATAACTTCATTGGAAATTTGGCCTGGAAAACACGATTTCGCACTTGGATCAGCACATACCCGGATTAAAAATACTCTTTTTTACGGTAGTATTTACACAGTTCAATCCGTACCTGTTTATTTTAACACATAAAAGAAACTACTTATGATTGAATATGCCTTACATATTGTGTGTACATCGTCTGAACGGTTTTCATATTCCGAGTAAATTTCCTGAACAGTGAACTCTGTATGGGTTGCAGAACATTTATAATGTTCAAATTTATGATTTCGTTAGCAGGTCATTGTTTATTTTTGACAGGTGGACGGATACCGATAATGGTGGATTTTGTCGGGGTTCCCCTCTATTCCTCCCTTATATTAAAATTTCAAATGATGTAATATAGTGCATCTAAATTCCAAGTATATTGCATAAGTGCCTATTTTTATTTAACAACGTTAAAGCTTTATGGATGTATGAAACACAGCCTAACGTACAGTTTTTGATAATTTCGCTGTCAAGATACGCTTATGTTGCATCGAAACTTAAGGTATCATTATTCCTGAAGTTTATTTCCAGTTCACGTCAGATTTTGCGCAATGACGTCATTTTCAAACCCTGCTACTCACGTCGCTTTTGAATACAAATGTTAAACCCAATCTGAACGTGTCCATAAATAACACAAATCAATAGGTGGAGAAAAAATTAAATAAATAACGAGTGTTTTTACCGGTAAGATTTCCTCGTGCACTTCGTGCAAACGCGCTTCAAACGTCAAGGTTATTATTCGATATAGATGATCACGTGGTGTACGACCTTAAGATGGTTTAAATTTAAAAAAAAAAGTTGTGGCCTTCGATTACGATTTTTCATTTGAGAGCGGATTTATTATTAAGCAAAAAAGATGTGTATTTAACATTGAATTGATCTTTTTATCGACATGATTGAATAGAGAATGGGTGAGTCAAATGCATTTACTGTCTATACAGGAGAACTTGGTAACTTCTCGAAACGTCATTTCAAAGCGAAGCTAGAGCGTTTTAATTGGATAATATCGTTTTTTTGTGGCTGAAAACTCCGCCTACTTGGGCAATGATTTATTTTGCGGCGAAGGTAGTACTGTTAATTGTAGAATTTTCGGCGAAGCGCCTATCGACTTGATCATTTTAAACACCTCCTACCTCAGCGGACGTCCATATAGAAGAAAGAGCGAGAATATGTCCTTGTTACTTAAACGTTAAATTTGCAGAAAATATTGGTCCCTAGAAATTTAAGCATCCGAGCGAGGACTTAACGCGCAACATACGTTTCCGGAGACGTTCAAGTAACACTTTTTATGATAAACATCACATTAAAAGTGAAAACAGAAGCAGTTCAGATGATGTACTCAAAACCGTTCAGACGATGTACTCAAACAAAAACCGTTCAGACGATGTACTATTTTCCAACTTCCTCGCCAAAGATCTTATAAAGCTTAAACAATGTGCAAAACTTTGTACGAAATATTCTAAGCATGTTATAAAGCAAAAAATGTTGTATTTTTTTCGTTGTTTGTCATCTTGAATAGCAAACGCGTCAAAATAAAGTGTGTTCAGACGATGTACAATTTTCATTGTTTATTGTTCCTGAATGTTTGAGAAAACTACAGAAATCTAAGAAAAACGACAATTACCGGAGTACATAAGGCGACTTAGCGGGTACTTTGCGCATAGTTTGCATTTATTTTGATATTATAAAATATGAGAATACCTTGATTTTCGTCTTTAAGCGAGAGCTTGTTCCGCCATTTTAAGCGTACGATGTACTTTTGTTATCACGTGATTCTCCGCAGTGTTTTAGCTGTTTCATATAATTAGTTTATAAGTAAATAAGTATAAAAACCAGACAAAACATCTATGAATTTTAAGATCAATTGAATATGTCAGATTGTATGAATCCACACAATTTCACATCACGACATAAAATGCATCCACCTTAAAAGTAGATCTTCATTTACTTATTTTATATAATTGTATTATATTTTACTGCGTGTTGTCATTGTAAAATCCCATATTCGGTAGCATAGAGGTGACATACACTGTTTTTAAATGCACTCTTCTTTTTTCTATCTCGTTCCCACGTAATACTTACTCGAGGGAACGACTTACTAACTCGTGGGAACGAGTAAGCCAAGTCGTGGGAACGACTAACTAAGTCGAGGGTACGAGATAGATAAAAGCGGAGAGCAAAACTAAATAAAAGAGGAGTGCAATGAAAAAGAATGGTGCAGAAAATAGAGGACGGGTGCATTAAAAAAAAGAGGAGAGATTTTTTTTTTAATCGTAACTAATCCATGTAAACAGAGATTATGGAAAGCATTGAGCACAAATAAAGTAGCATGTATCTGGAATGTGAACGTGTATAAATAGTAATCACCCTCGTACGTAGATAAACAAAACTTGCAGAAGATAAACCAAACTTAAGACGAAGATTGAATCTACAGTTAATAGGTAGGTACTTTTTGTATTGTTTATTTTGATTTTGATGAGTATATTTACATAAAAATTGTACACAATCATGAAGTGATATGTGGCACTATAATTTATGTATTAAGTGATCTGCAGTAAAAGCATTTCTTTTAATATTTGTTATCTTCCATTTATATAAGTTGAAAATAAACAATGGTATTACAATTATATATAAAGTTATAAAATAGCACATACATTGCGTATATTCGTTGTATTTGTATATCAAATTTAAATACAACTAGTGCATTTTGTTAAAACATAATTGAACTCAGATATAATATATCATAAAAAACGAACCTCCAGTTGCTAAACATACCCTGTTATCGCGCATTTTGAACTTTATCCAGTTTAAGTTTAGACTTAATTCATACAGTATGTTCAAATAGTTTGTCGTCATCCATAAATGACATATCGTTGAACATGAACATCCATGAACTAAATGGTTTTAACCCCTATACCCATGCGATATCAATTAATATCAGAGTGAATACCTTCAACATAGATGCTATCCTTACTTTGAAACAGTTTTCTTCAATACTTCAATATACCTGATGAAAATCAAATAATAAACATGCATTTTTGTGTTTTTCATAAAGACATTTTATGTATTTTTTTCTGATACAAAAATGGATTTATTGCAGATCACTTTAAGCCTAATAGTGTAAGATATCAATTTATAACAGGATACATAAGGAGGCGGTATTTGCATCGGAAACACTCTTTGCCTTTTTTCTGTTTAACCCATCATAAGAACCGTCACTGGTGGGTTTTTCAGGTGTTTTGCTGTCATGGGTCTGCCTGAGCAGTTTCCTCTGACTTGCCGAACCTGCATAAACCCCAAACGTAGGGGGAGGGGGCTGGGTCCACATGGTAATAAGGTCCTAAGAACCACATTCGAAAAAACAAATATTTTGTCTTATCCTGTTCACATTTATCAAAGTTGACCAATCGCACACCTGTTTAAGTCACTCACTGTTAATTTCTTCCGTTCAATACTCAAGATCTTACCAAACTGAAAGAACATGTGATTTAAAACAAAATACTTGACGACAATACACTTTCAGTGAAAGAGATAGCCTACCATATGACTCAACTGTAAACGTCATGATTACGAAAACAGCAGTAACATTTTTGTGACTACAAAGAAAACTTGTCAACTTATCTGAAGACATGAGGACCACATCGTCAGTCGTCGATCGCGTTGTCCCTGAAGCCATATCGTCCACATCCTTCTCATTGACATCCAGACTTCTGAACATGCTCATTACACTGACGATGGATGCCCGTCGCTGACCTTCTATATTCAAAGAACGACTCACCATACCATCATGAATTTACCACTCAACCTGGGGAAAGGAATGAGTAGAAATTAAATCCATTTACAGAACAATACTTAACATCAGTCAAAAAACGAAAGACCCCGATATAAACGCCGTTCTGATCACAGTATTTTCTGTACCAAGTTATGCTATTTGACATTTAACAACACTTGCGGCTTTGTCCAGATATTGCATTACAATAATTAGAATAACCACATTGTAGTTAAATAGTTATTAAATTGAAATGTATTCTCTGTGCTTGCTATTTAATTTGAGGTGTGATGCAGTTATGTTATTCGTTCTTTGCACTTAAATTCATTGTGAATAACTCAAAAACCACGTTTCATCCCTAGCTCTTTGCATTGACGGTTCCAAAGCTGTGACACCAGTTGTATTCATGGTGTGTGATTTGTGGAATCTTGCATTTTTGCGTCAAGTACGTTTGTATTGTAACCCACTGCAATTAGTCCCTTGCCATACATGTAGGACCAAACGGTATAACGATGTTTGTCACTTGGAGATGCAGCTGATTTTTTTTTTACTTTGTTAATATCTGGTTTGTTAAATGACGAGAATCATTATTAAATCAATGAAATAGCTTGATCAATAACATCGGTGAGAATTACTAGTGACGGAATGTTATCAGTTAATTTAACATACAACAGAAACAGTACAGTGCACGTATAGGCATGAAACATACTATAGAAAACTTATAACATGCCCTTGTATAATAATGGAGGTATAAAGAAAAAAACGCAAAAATCTAATCGTCCCTCTCGTTATTAAATAGTGCACCTATCGCCGAAATGCTCTTTTCACTCTTTAAATATTATTTTCTAACCACTCTTGCGTTGTCTATTCGATTTTTGAAACAAAAGCTACACATAAAATTATCATCTAGCTCTTTGCGTAGACAACCTTATGACTGTCAACTGACGTTCAATTAAATCTTTTTTTAAAAAACGTTACTGTATGCGATTGGGCAGTGAAAGAAAACGAAGCCAAAATATTTACTTAAACAAACTTATAAAAAATAGAAAATCCGTGATGATCATATTATATATATAGTAAATTTGAATAAAAATGAAGCGCTTTATTTTGTCCCTTTTTTGTTTGCGGGAAATTATTAATTAAATACCCTTTTTACATTTCCCCACATAAATATGGGAATTCAAAATAGGCGTTTAAATCGGGGGGTATTCATTCACCCGATATGGAATCACCATGGATGTCTGTAATTCGTTAATAAATATGTGCCTTTATATAACAACTTTTTAAATAGGTAGTGTAATCATAAATATTTTTGTAATTAAACCAATAAATAAATCAAGAATGAAAATAAAAAAATATAAAATCAAAAACATTTAATTAATGTTTTCTGTGCTTAAATTGCACAAAAGGGAGGTAATTCATATCGATTTACAAGGTCTCAAGGCTCACATGAACATACCAAATATTTCGCGTGAGCCGTTCACTTTACACTTAGGTTCAGTATACAAGGACCTTAAATTATGCAGAAGTCCAAAAAGCCTCCCTGCATTTTAATTGCCACATCAGACCAGACGACGTCCATACTTGTTTCTAAAAGTCTTCGCCATGCCCTCGAAGTTTCGAAAGTATGCGGTGAGAATGTGGTAAAAAGGTGGTATATTCAGGGGCGTAGGTAATGGAGGGGCGGTGGGGGCGGCCGCCCCTCCAATATTTCGGCTAGTCAACGTTATATAAAACGTAAAATCCCCAAAAAATCGCCGCCCCAAAACCAGTATTTTGGTAATCACGCACCGTCAGTGCAGAAGCCATGTGTCCCCTCTCCGTCTGCTCTGAGGTTGTCAATATCCCTTGTTAGGTGTCATAAACTAAGGGCCAGGGTAAATGCCATTGCGTTAATTGTTTTATTGTTCTTTTCCGTGATTGCACTGTCGGTGTTTTGATTAAGGACAGGCTGTTCTTTTAATTTAAATTTATCGCTTTAATTCAAAGGTAACTGCCACTTAAAACAATTTTGAGTAAATATACGCGTGCAAATCATTAATTAGTTTGAAAATATTTTTGCTCTCTAATTTCAGGTTTTAAATATGTTCATCAGTATTAAAATATATGTGTTGTGAATGTAATGTTAATGTTATTATTTCTTATATCACTTGTTAAACTCCGTCAATAAAATACATAAAAATATACATAATTTTATGTTTTAATTAGCACGAGTTTTTGGAAAGAAAATAATAACTGTGACATTTCTGGGTCGTGGGCGGCGGCATTTGACAAACTGATTTCATGAAAAACTGAGAATGAGACAAAAATCGAGCATTTATATCAACATGAAAGTTCCCCCAAAATGCACCATATTCATTGTTATTGTATTTTTTTCGGAACCACGGGAGAGGACAACCCTCTCAAACGAACCCCTTTATGTTCCCAGTACAGAAACTGGACCGCCCTTCCAATTTTTGGAGGTTATCTACGCCCCTGATATTTGTTATATAATAAAGTTATAATTTGATGGAATTTGTGTTTACTTGACACAACTTTACCTTGTGTTTGGTGAGCACTCGCTAATATAAGTATTTTAATAAAATTCATACATATGATTTGTTTTTCTCTGGTTTGAGTTTGGACCTTCCGGAATGATTCTATGTAAAACGTCTAATTATTTAGACTAACATATAACTACGCCATATGGATTTCTAGTAAGCAGCAACGATGTATTAAAAATGTTCACCTGACAATAACAAATGATCATTTATATTACGTCAACCCTGTCAAACAGTTCCCGTTCTGGAAGGTTCAGCTGATGCAAATTTAACGGGGGCCAGTGGAAGTCGTATAGTATACTGTACCTGCATTACCTACAACAGTCTGCGTAAGGTATTGTCGGGAAATCAACGTGGACGGGAAAATCGTGCTACGGACGCAGTACAAGCGTAGTGAGAAAGCAATGACAACGCGGCCTTAACTGGTCTGCGAAACTTCAGCACCACGCTCAGGAATTCGTCACTGCGTCTCAATCAGATGTGTAATTTGTCCATGCTGTAGCAGCATGGTTCACTTTTCGTCCAATTTTCTTTGAAGCTCCTCACCACGCGCGTTTTGAGCATGTTTGAAACCTCTCCACGATCTCCATGGTTTGCGCCACGTTCACAAAATAAAAGTCCTCGTCACGTTCTTTCAGGACTCCGGTGACTTTGAACTTACATGAAAAGTGGACAAACGAGCTTAACATAAAGTTAAACGATGTTCTTAAATTGTATGCTGTATGATTATCTTTGACAAAAACCATTGAAACAAGTTATAGTGTCACTGGCGTTTCATCACACAAGATAAATAGCTTACAATTGTGATCTAAAATCATCACAAGTTCACATCCCCTATCCCCTCCCCCACCCACCCGAAAATCCAGGACGTCCATGCATTTATTATTATTACTGTTGACTTAATTTAATGAAATATTTTACGAAATTTCCGTTCTTTTCGGTTTATTGTGAGCGTTATATATCAACCAATGATAGCTTACTTTAAATAATAACGGTTGATACGGTGAGTGATTTTGAAAGGATTATTAATGGGTCAGCTTTATTTGTACCAGCAGATTAGTGGGTTTTTCCGAAAGGTCGCTTTTCCGGGATACATATATTGTTGTCACTAAAATCCAGAGAGTCTAGCTAAAAGAGGTGTGTTTCGTCACATAAATGACGTCACACGAGATACGTCATAAATTTCGTAATCAGTTGACTGAAAATAAAAGTACAGAAAGTTGTTCTGGAATAAATTTAAGTGAAGGAACAAAATAAAATGATAATTATGTAATATAAACGATAACACACGACAGAGCTGGGCCGGCCGTCTATAATCTGCCCTAGCCTCATAATGGCTCTCGGGCCAAAGGTCCTCGGGCCGTTATATCGACAGGCGGGCCGATTATAGACGTCTGGACCAGCTCAGCCGTGTGTACTGTCTAAATATAACATAGTGTTACTATAAATATTAACAAAATCACGTCATGAGCGGGCCATTATTCGTATCTAGCGGGCCAATATAAATTATATTGGCCCGCCGTGCCAATTTTTTTATATCAGAAAGAATCGGATCGCGCGACGTCAGCTGAACAAAATGGCGTCCACATTCAGTCTTTTCCAACAGTGATTAATAAAACTAGGCCACAAATCAACGAAATAATAAAAAAAAAAAAAAAAAANAAAAAAAAAAAAAAAAAAAAAAAAAAAAAACGTAGCACACAATTGAAATAATGAAAAAATATCGATTGCAACTGAAAGTTTAACTGTACTGTTGATTGGATTGATGACACTCTTTGAGCTTTAAGTTTAACAGAAGTCATCCAGCATCAAAATTTAATAAAAGACACTCTTACCCCAATGACAACTTTAATCCAATGCTTATAAAAATAAAATTACAACGATATGCACTTCCATTTTCTGTTTTCCATCCCTTTATCTTAATATTTAATAAATTGAATGACTGCTCGGAGTGATTTATTTTATTCCTCTTGAAGTTTTCCATTATACATTACAAAAACACAATCCGAAACACGTTTTAGATTCGTTCGATGCTTTTTAAAATAAATATTTTAGTATTTAATAAACCACAACGTTTGAATTAAATATTTTTCGACAAAATTACGTCATAAATTAAGCGAAATTATCCAGTTAAACTAATTTTGTTTAAATA
>VMBQ01000957.1:156155-221053 GCA_007657795.1 Dreissena rostriformis | reverse complement strand
ACTTTTTGTCACGTGTAATTTTAATTAAATCGTTACAACGTACTATTAGAAAGGTTCTTTAATGAATAAATCACACTAGGCCAAAAATAAAATATCATGTGATTCGACTAACAGCGCGCAAAAAATATATCCCACTTTAATAAGGCTATCCAATGATATTCAGAAATCATCCTAATGTCAATTTAAACCTTTTTTTTCACTTTTTGTGTTTAATTTAAGGTCAATTAAGCGAATCGGATTAATTGTGGCAAAGCATATCGCAAACTTGACAGTTAATTAAGTATATATAATCGATTATAGCCTAACTTATTGAAAACTCAACCTGGATTAACAAACCTTAAAGTTTAGAGTCGGCTCAAAATATAAGTGTCGGTCGGGTTAGTGGAAACAAAAACACACACTTCTTAACGCCAAAAAACCGCGTAACACACCTATGCTACGATCGAATATTTTCCTGTGTAATCGGTGTAGCTAAATGAATGATATAGATCTATATTAAGATTTATATAGACAAACAAACCGAGGCGTTCACAATATGATATGTATAATTGCATAACCACACATTGGCTTAATCCACATATATCGTATGTTGTTACGTATCAAAGTCGTTTTATACACAAACGTCATTGTTTACCTTTCCAGATATGTCTGTGATTTTGAGTGGAACTGGCCTCCCGTCAACTGGAACTATGCGTTCATATGTCATTTCCGGTGCATGGGCGTACTCGGGCAGGTACCTTCCGGTCAGGTAACGCACCACGACAGCTGTAAACACACGAATAATCCGATTTAAAAACGTTTCACATTAATACTGGGGCGAAAGAATTATTATATATGTTTTTATTATAATGAAAAACCACCTGACGATTGACCGCTACCCATACATCTGATGACACAAGTTACTATGTACGCACTTTACATGTATGTGGGATTAGTGTGATATTGTAACTCAATTCACTGGAAAGACATTTGTAAACAACACTGTTTAGGGGAATGCAACCCTTACCCTAACCCTAACAATAATACGAATATTTGTTGTCAACATAAGAGTTTATTGATGACATTATACACTTGTTCAAGCCCTATCTTTACTTCGCCTCATTGACCAACATTTTAAGTAAATACAACATAAGCAAACCAAGCGGGTACTACATTTACAGCCCTTACATTTAACAAAAGAAGTAATGTTTCATATAATATGTCTTGTCATTTCCCAATGAAAAATTGTGCAGCAAGTGGCGTTAACAGGTCCGTAGTTAAGATATATCGCCTCGTGGATTCCTCACACGTGCAGCTGTTCTGTATCATTATTTGCAACTGTTTTACTAGAACTAGCTAACCACTTCAGCAAATGTACAAATCTAGGTGTTTCGATAATAATCGCAATAGGGTTCCATGGTTATTGCCTCATTACTTCCTTACGCATTAACTTAACTCAACAGAAAATGTTGAAATAGAAAATATAATACATATGTTCCATTCATAGCTACGACATAATTTGCGTTCAGAAATATCGGCTTATTTTTAACTTCATGAGATAACGTCATGCGTTGATACACTGACTAATCGTTTAACAACCTCTTCGAACATGACACAATAATTAACAGCAAAACCAAGTTTTTCATAGCAAATGTATTCTAAAAAATCAACACGAATAAAGTGCTGACAAAAAACGCTAAACAATTCAACACAATTAAGAAAAAAAAAACACGCACACACACACACAAAACGAATAAACTATATGGACAGCTAACAAATTTTATTAACGCGTTCATAGGAGCATGGCACTGTAGGAAATTATGTTTCATCAAAGTGAACCACTTATTATTAATACGAGGTAATTTATTAATGGCGAGTGACCAATTGACAACAAGTAAAACTAGGGTAGTCGTAATGCAAGGGTCCACGGATTTGTAGTGAGGTTTAAATCGTTTTTGAGGGCAACAAAACTTACCAATATGGTATTTGCACATAACTGGACACACGGATAGCAGGCACGAATCAATCGGCGGACACAGGTGACCCAAAGCTAATGGGCACGGGGACGCGTACACCCTACCCCCACACCCCCGGTTACCCCAACGCTTATCTACTCTATTAGCTATGATTTCGCGCAAAGCAACATATATAACTAATTTAAGAAAATTAAATTATATTAAAGAAACCACTTTATTATTGCTCTTGATGACAAATTGTTTAAAGTTGTATGTGCTCTTGTTCCGGACATCTATGAAAATAACATTGACAAATCTCTGGAGTGTAAACCAAGACAGTTACGCAGATAGAATGACAATAAACGCTCTTTTTGTGAGATGTGGCATATGTTTTTCACTAAAACCTTTATATTTCAAATTGTGTTTCAAAGCGGTAATTGCATTTTTAAGATTAATACAAAGCAAGTTTCACGACTTTAAACAAATTAACATCTGTATGCGACAACGATATTTGATGCTACTTGTTTATTTATTAATGCGTGTAACACCCGGTATATGAAACCAGTTTATTTTCTCATAAAATAACTGAGTTAGATACCATATATGAGCACTTAAATGATTACGACGTGTTGCAAAAGCAAAGTCATTACTCTTAAAAAAATTCTTTATGGATACAACAAAATATTCATTTACATATTGATGTTGGAATTAATCACCGCTAGTGCTTTACATCAACAAAAACAAGCCACGATTGTCTTATTATGACAACCATACATTAAATTCATTCGATTCAAATCAAACGAACTGGGAAACTTTTAACGACCAACATATGCTATTATGTAAATAATGTAATTATTTTCTCGTGTGTTCGTAAGAAGTTTATTTTTTACTAAGAGCTTTTCGGAAACAGGCACAACATAATGCTAAAGTACAAGCACAACGTCATTAACTCCACCACCACAGTTATACAGAATATAATATTTACCAGTCTTTCCAACATTTTCCATTCCGATGACAACAATATGGACTAATCCCTTCATGTTTTCAAGATTTCATGAGAAACCATTGCAGAAACAGCTTTTACCACGCTCAAATCCATATTAAAAACACAAAAGAAAGAACAATTCAATAATCCACGTGCAATGAAATTGTTGTAACACTTCTTCGTTTGAGTTTTAATTCAATATTGAATAGTTAAAAATAATTGTATCCAAAATCCTTTATTCTGATTTGACCCTTGTACCGCATATTTAATAATGACCAAAGTATGCCAATTTATCAATAGTTAAACCACCACCTTTGTTGATTTAACGGAAGACTGGCATTATCTCTCAACAGGTTTACAGGTATCGTAAAGGCATGAGCTTCTACTGCCTCAACTATTTATGAAGGCTAGTGTTCACATATCAGCTGCTTACTCGCAAGGATGTTCAATAAGAAGTAAACATGCCATGTGAACTCGTGTAACGGCGTTATCGGCGTGGTGGATATGACGTCCGCCTATCCAATAGTAGGTCCGATACCCAGTCCGGAAGCGTAATCAAGATCTTCTCCAAACACACCGAGTTTACACCTTAAATGGACGCACGAGTGTTTCAATAAGCCTGAGACGTTTTTGTGCCGTGGAACAAACAAGATATAGACCTTTATGAACGAATACAATTATTTAAGTACCATTATCTTGAATAGCTTTCGTTCTGGACTCGGGCTTACTTGATAACATAATATCCCAATAAACATAATGTTGTCATTTGTTGACGTGCACGTATTTTGATGTCTATTGTCTAAGTCGCCAAAGTCTATTTAAATGTGACCAGTGGCGTATATGTTTATAGATGTCATTCCACAATACTGAGTGGGCTAGATTTTTGTTTGAATATGTACGATGCTACTCCGCTCATAAACATTACTTTATAAAACTTACTGAATTGCTATAATGTAGCTATTCTGAAAATCACGTTTACTGCCAGCTATATTTTACACATTAGATATATTGAATGATACTTTTTGTATTAACCGGGTGCCACAGTAAAATTGCATAATTCAGGAAAATTTGCATAATGTAGAAAGTAACACAGCCGAATGCACAAAATGACCTGCGTATTCGGCAGAAATTACAGCATGGTATCCAGTATCTTTCTGCATCATTTAGTAAACGTAAAATAAAATAAAAGAGTATGTACACATATAAACACAGCTTATCCAAAATGTAAGATTTGTAATGTTTTTCTAAAAACTATCTTTGAGTCAACAATAACACTATTAATATTAAACTTTTTTAAGCTTAACGCGTAAAGAATATAAATCGTATGATACTATAAATCTTAGTCATACTATACTTTAGGGTGCAACGTATTATATGGAGTCAAAAAGTTAAATATGAACGGTTTATGTTGAGAGTAGAATATCATCAGTCCGTTTAATTTATAATGTTTCAATTGGAATGTCCTAAATAATATTTCATATCTTCCGAATTCAGCATTAATACGGTGTACCGCAAATCGAATTCATGAATTTGTAAACAACGAAGAAACCATTCGAAAAAAAGTAGTATACAATATATTTAACCTGGCCCTCATAAATTTTCGCGCATAATTCGCCATTGTCCGTAAGGATAACGAGGAAAAACGAGGACATCAATAACACCATTAGCTCCCGTCGAGGTACGGAATACCGTTAGGGCCATCGTGGTTACACATTAAAATCCAGAGGGCGACAATGCCATAGTGCGATTGTACAATAGCGACAATGCGATTGTACGATGGCGACAATGCGATAGTACGATGGCGACAATGCGACAACGCAATAGTACAATGGCGACAATGCGATAGTCATCGTTCTGTCGTCATCGTATTATCGCATTGTCGCCATCGTGCTATCGCACTGTCGCCATCGTTTTGTCACACTGTCGCATTGTAGTCATCGTACTGTCACATTGTCGCCATCGAACTATCGCACTGTCGCCATCGTATTGTCGCCCTGTCGTCATCGTATTATCGCAATACCGGATTGTCGCATTGTCGCCATCGTACTAACGCAATGTCGATTATCGCCTTCCGGTAAGAAACTATTCTTATTGCAGAAACAAAATAGATGACTTTATAAAGATGTACTTTGAAAGAGGTTACAGTTATAATGAAATCAAATTCTTATTAAGTTATAGAATGGGTATTGATGTATGGTATGCCGAACTGTAAAGTATTTTTAAAAGTGGCTCCATCTAGGAAAAAATACGATGTGCGCATGTGTACCGGAAGGCGATAGACGACAATGCGACAGTACGATGACGACAATGCGACAATACGATGGCGACACTGCGATAGTACGATGGCGACAATGCGATAATACGATGGCGACAGTATGACATGACTATCGCATTGTGTATGCAATAACTTAAAAAATTTAATAGAAAAATATAATAAAATATATATATTTTATTATATTTTTTTATTATATTTTTTAAGTTATTGTATACACAAAAGATGTAAAGTAACAAAATACCCAATTCGCATTAACTATCACTCTCAGTGTGTCAAGTTGTATCTGTTTATAAACGATTAAATATATGCTGCAAAATGACCATGCGTAGTTATTAACACACAATTATACACAAACCCGTGCATTTTATGTCCACATTAATTTACATAATAAACTACAATGTTTTTCCCAAAAAATCGCATCTAGAACTAAATAACAACCTTAAAGTTGCTTTGCGCAGTTACCATTATCCTATCGGTTAAGGTCGAATTGCGCCCGTCTTAAACAATTATATATACCGGTTTTTTCTTCAAATAACCGTATAAATAATGCACGATATGTATTATCTTACTTAACAATCGACTACTGATTTTATGGATTCATGAGGGATATGTTCAATACTTCGTATAAGGAATAAGTTACCTGCACGGATAATGGCTTGTTTTGTGTTTATGCCAACCTAAACACACCCAAAAACAGCATATCAAAAGATTGCAATTCCAGATATATTGAGTGTTCTTCTGTGAGAGCTTAATAAACACAGATTACTGTATTTACAACACTTTAGAGAATTTTACAATTAACCGAGTATTTGATTTCCCGAAGAAATTAAATCAGCGGCAATCTACAAGTCGCTCTGGGATGCCTTATCAATAACATGGACATACTTATGGTTAGCCTCTCCTCATTCAAAGGTTTATTAATCTTCATTTTCACAAAATTCACCCGTCAATAAAACGTGTGATTTGAAATAAAGATTCAACGTCTCATATTTTTTTTTATATATTTTACATTTGACCTTGTGATTTGGTCTTTGAGTACTGTGCCACTCCTTGCTAGTAAACTTGTAACTTCTCGCCAATTATTACAAACAACAACTACAACAGCAACAACAACAACTATAAATGCACTTTTCTATGTTTTGATGTATGACTTTGAATTGTTACTTTGACATAGAGACCTGCGTATTTTGCTCGACACTTTGTGTCAAATAATACCAGTAACTACCGCCTGTCACTTCTATTCGCCAATCTTATATTTAACATATGACGTGAAACTTTACCTTAAACCTTGATCTGTTTGATCGCCTGACACTGACTTACAATGCTTGTCACGTATAGTGATTTGAAACTGCATGCTGAATGAAATGCTGACAGTTCACCTTGAACATTGAAATTGCCTTATAATTACCTTATAATAAAATGTATTTTCTGGAAAAAAAGTGTTCGGCATTGAAATAGCATCTGATCTTTTAGTGTGACATAGACCTACTTACTGCGTTTAACATTATGTCTCTCAGTCATTGTGACTTTCGACAAGTTATTTTTAAAACTCAATCCATATTAGACAAAGTGAAAGCAGTTATATAATTATGTTTTACTTTGGACTTTAAATTGTGACTTTGACCTTGGACTAAGGAGCCTGGTCTGTGTACAATACACTCTTTTTCATCATGCTTATCACTTATGAATAGCGAGGCAATAATCAAAGATGTAACAAATAAAAGAAACGAACACTTTGTCAGGAACCTAACTTCGTCGTCATGAATGAATGTAACACAAAACTTGGTAGACAAAGCAGTCATTGTTTTACATAGTGTCTCGCACAACTGTTAAGTGTTAAGGACCAATATACTAATGTGATCTTTGACCTTGCATAGTAAGATTGACCTTCGATCACAGGAAAACGATCTTCCGTGCGACACTCCGTCGTATCATGCTTATAACATAAAAAAAAATATGAAATCATCCAAACTCTCCACTGCTTGACAAAGTTATTCGCAGAAAAACAAATTGTTAAGGACGGCATTCCTACATTGGACATTGACGTAAGGCCTTGATCACGGATCGAGGGACCTGTCACCCTTTTTGTGAAATACTCCGCCTCATCATGTTGAATGCGACTTAGCTAATAAACAAAATCCGTAAATCCGTGATTTGTTATATTGACCTTGGACCGAGGAGACTTTTTATGGTCATACGCACCACATTCCATCATGCTCATCTCGTCCGCCAAATTTTAAAAAAATCCATCCATGCTGGAAATAAAATGCTCCATGCAATGTGCTTAAGATGAATTTCTTTATATTGAAGTTTTATCCTTGATTTTGGATCCTTACTTTAAACCTTGGGATATGGCTATTTTAAGCAACACGCCGGCCAGCATGGTGATCAATTCAAACTTTTTTGAAAATTTACTAATCAATTATGTTCCGGACAATGTGTTCAGGATAGAATTACTAAAACTGACATTTGACCTTGAATTGTGACCTTATCTTAGACCTAGGGACCTCGTTCTTGTATTTGATTTTCAGACCGATCATGCTCAATATTTCCATGTTATTTGTTATTTTCCGGAAAAATATATCGCCAAAAATAAAAAATAAAGTGTTTTCATTATGACCCCTCTATTTTGGCAAAGATGCAATTTCACTGTGTTTTATATATTTCGAACAAAACGTGCAAACTTGAAAATACTTACACATTAATTGGACGTTAAAATATAGGTACCGGAGTCGAGGAATATATATTTGCAATACTTATTACAATCACTACAATTATTTTTGCACGCCGATATTTTATCCGTGATGTTTGAGTTTTCCAATAAGTATAATTTAAAGACTGTAATAAACGAATCCAATGTATCTTTTATTCCAAACCTTGCCTGTGATATGACCGCCCACAATTTTACAGCGTACGAGTGGCGTAATTAATTAATTGAAAATACATCGTATTTTATCCTCCCACTGGTACGTCATAGTGAATTACTGGTACGTCGGAGTTTATTGTGCTTGTACAGTTGAACGATATAACCGTTGCTATTAATTTACAAAGATGGTTATGAACATTGGTATTTATAATAATGCGTCACGTGATTTGATGGCCGATTCCAGCTGTGCAAGGCGTCTGTTTCACTATAAAACATTTTATTACATGCAATTTTTAGAATTGTTTTATATAACAGAGTTAGCATAAGCTGTTTTATACGAAATATGAGCAGCTTGCACAGCATGGATGTATGGCATTTATGATTCAAACAAACCAATCAGTCGCAGAAGACAATTCAGCATGTTTGAAACAATAATAAAATCACAAAAATATACGCAATGAAAAGATTCATAGTCTATCAAGCCATCGAAATAGCAATATAAATTATGCGAAGCTTTTAGACAGATGCCAGCACAAGCGTCTCTTCCATTCCTCAATCAAATCTCATTCTGTTATTGAGTGGCATATCTCGTAAAACATTACTGCTTTGTTAGCAGTATGTTTGAACTAGTATTAGGTTCATTGGAATTGTTAATAGTTTGAGGAACGTGTTTGCCAATTAAATCTTTAATTACATCTTCATGCCTTGTCTTATATAAATATTTGAGAATGTGTCCCTAGAGTAACGTATTATAATTTATTAACTATTTACCATATTGAAATATACATGTACATCGTAGTTCTTACTTTTAGCCTATCGTTGCAATTTAAATGATACATATCAAAAGAGAGCATGGTTAAATGTGGGCAAAATGAATGTTGTTTGTTTCCATCAACATAAATGTCCTTAATATTTCAAGCAAGTTTAATGAAAATCCATACCAAATCCGTACAATGGTAAAGTTACATACAAGACTGGTGGATTGTCGTTCTGACGGACGGATTGACGGACGGACGAAGGCCATTTCTATAATCCCCATCCTCTCTGTGGCGGGGGTTTATTAATGAAACGTTACCAGCAGAAGCACAACCGTTTACAAAAACCATGCATACAGAACAAAAACATCTAAACGCAATGTTATTTAGCATCAATTCATGGACAGTTACAAAACATTATCACAAGCGATTTATTTGTATTGTATTCGTTAATTTTACATCATTTATTAAATACAAAGTCCTAATACCGTTTGTCCATGGTCCAACAATCATAATTAGATATACAATGTTTTTAAAGATATATATTTATCTTGGACATGAAATATGTTTTGCAAACAATATTTTTTCATAACATCAAATAAATGTATAAGCTGCTAACAAAAGTCCAAATTCGATAATTAAGCAATAATAATAAATTATGATCGAAGGTAGCAAAACATGATCGAAATCTTGATATACAAAATAAGTTTTGAGTCGGAAGCAAACATAATGGTTGATTGATGTATTGGAAACAAACAACGTTGGTCATTTTGACATATGTATGCACCCGCTTACCCAGGAAATTGTGCGTTTGGTTATCCATGTGAAGCATCAAAATAAAAAACTCATAACTGCACACTTATCTGACTAATCTATTCGTTTATCTATTGCCATGATAAATATATTACAAAAACAACCACACCATTAACACTTAAATTTTTATAAGCTTAAAGCGTATTCTTTTTTAATTAAAAATGTTAATGTAATGACTCTCTGACATACTGCAATGGTGGTTTTGACACATTATGATAAGTCAAAGGTAAAATGTATTCTATCAATGTTGAGATTATAATTACATGAGTCTGTAGAATTTAGTATATTTCAATACAAATGTCCTAAGGGAGATTACTCCCGATTACAACATTATAAGTATACTTCAAATGGCATGTTTACAACAAACGCAATAAAAATAAATGTGGCAAATCTATTTCCTGTATTGATTTTGGCTTGTTTTGAGTGTATGCCAAACAAAACTAACATACAGTTAAAAAAATATCAAACGATTACCATTCCAGAAATGCTGTGTGGACTTTGTACGAGAGCTACAGAAACATAGATTACTGTTTTTAAAACTCTTAAGACAATTAAACAATTAACCGATTATTTGATATCACGTAGACTCCAACAATTGACAAAATAAAAGTTGCTCTGGGACGTCTAATAAATAATATGGACGAACTTAAGGGCAGCCCTAACCGTCTCCCCATTCCCAGGCTAGTCAATAAACAGTATGATTAATTTAGAAAAAAGTTAATTTTAATAAGACCTCTCTTGTTGGTGCAAATGAAGTTTCACCTTGTTTTATTTATATCGGGTAATACATACCAATTAAAAAAAATACTAACACACTAATTTTAATGTAAAAACATATGTATCTTGCCAAAAGCGAATTAAAAAAACAACGCAATATCCATTTCGGTTTTGCAATAATCATAACAGGATAATTATTACATATATATTAGGAATACATTTACCTCAACACATTTTGGTGCATGGCGATTTTCCATCTCTTATGTATTCGTTTGCAAATTTCTAATATAGAAAGAATACATTTATTGAATCCTATTAACCTTTTATTCCAACCCCCGCCTATAATATTGCCACACAAACTGTACGAGGTAAAGTGTTTTGTAATTAATAAATAAATTACAAATCATATTATATCATCACAAAAGTATAGTGTCTATTGCGCTTGTGTGTCACATGTATTGTACAGGGCGCCTGTTCAAGTTTTATTACATTGAATTTCATAGAATGATTGTTGCATATTACAGCGTTAGAACAAGCTGTTTTTACGAAACATAAGCAGCGTGCACATTAGCAATGTATGGAATTGATTGTTTAAATAAACCAATGCGTAAACTTACTTAGTTAGATACCATATATGAGCACCTGAATGACCAACTTATCACCGCTATTGCTTTACATTAACAAAATAAAATTAGATCAAATTATATAATTCATAAAAAATATTGTTAAATTAAAAAAATCCGAAAATGAATATAAGAATGGTAGTATAACAGATTTGTATTGGAATAAACTTTTATCACATGCCATACCCTGTTTCCCATGTAATATAACCATTATATATATTTTTATATTACACATGTGTAATATACTTTTTAAGCGTTTTTATTGGCTTAGTTTTCGTTTATTGACCAATCGCATTTTGTTATTTTGCTGAAATGACGTTGCAACGTCAAATGACGTCACGACATGTAAACAACATTCGGGAATTATCATTATGTTTGCGTAAATATTTATTTAATTTGCTCATTTAAAAGCATGTGATAAAAAAGATCTGACACTCGTTGTCATATCATACCATATTTTATTAAACTCGTCCAGGAAGTACGTTAGTAAGCTCGCCAAAAGCTCGCTTACTAACAAAATTCCTGAACTCGTTTAATAAAATATGGTATGAAATGACAACTCATGTCAGATCCTATATGTACAGAACAACACGCAATAACTCATAAGTGTTAATTGCCTATCCATCACACATACGATGTTGAAGTTAACGCAGAATAATTCACTCACATCTTCAATATAGTCAGTAGTTTTTTTTTGTAGCACATACAGTTCGAGAGACAATGACATCGATATGGGCCTCGATCTGTGAAAAGAGAGTTTAATGCATGTGCGTAACGTATCCGCAGTCCGCACAGGCTAATCAGGGACGACAATTGCTGCATAAAATTGATTTTTTGCTAAGTAGAGACTTATTAAATCCTCTTTTCACAGAGCAAGGCTCGTATTATTTTTGCTCTGTTTACTGCTTCCATTCTAAACGATTCACAGTTAAATGTAATACAGTTTCTGTTGATTTATTATGCAAACTTCGAGTTCAATTAAACAAGCCACGATTGACTTATTTTGACAACCATGCATCCAATTCATTCGATTCAAATCAAACGAACTGGGAAACGTTTAACGACCACCAGATGCTATTATGTTAATGATGTTATTATTTTCTCGTGTGTTTGTTAATTGTTCAGTTTTAACAAAGAGCGTTTCGGAAACAGACACCTAAATAATGCTCAAGAACAAGCACAACATCATTTACTTAACCACCATATTTATACAGAATATAATATTTACCAGTCTTTCCAACATTTTCCATTCCCATGACAACAATGTTGACTGCTCCTTTCATGTTTTCAAGATTTCATGATAAATCATTGCAGAAAAAGCTTTATTCACGCTCAAATCCATATTAAAAACACAAAAGAAAGAACAATTTAATAAACCACGTGCAATGAAGTAGTTGTAACACTTCTTAGCATGAGTTTTAATTTAATATTGAATAGTTAAAATCATTGTATCAAAAATCCTTTATTCTGTTTTGACCCTTGGACCGCATATTTAATAATGACCAAAGTATGCCAGTATTTATCATGATTTAAACGACTACGTTTGTTGATTTAACGAAAGCCTTTGACAGTATCTTTCAACAGCTATACAGGTATCGTAAAGGCATGAGCGTCTACTGCCTCAACTATTTATGAAGGCTAGTGTTCAAATATCAGCTGAAGACTCGCAAGGATGTTCAATCAGAAACAAACATGCCATGTTAACTCATGTAACGGCGTAATCGGCGTGGTGGATATGACGTCCGTCTATCCAATAGTACGTCCGATACCCAGTCCGGAAGCGTAATCAAGATCTTCTCCAAACACACCGAGTATTGGTGTTACACCTTAAATGGACGCACGAGTGTCTCAATAAGCCTGAGACGTTTTTTTTTTTTTTTTTTTTTTTTTTTTNTCGGCTTATTTTTAACTTCATGAGATAACGTCATGCGTTGATACACTGACTAATCGTTTAACAACCTCTTCGAACATGACACAATAATTAACAGCAAAACCAAGTTTTTCATAGCAAATGTATTCTAAAAAATCAACACGAATAAAGAGCTGACAAAAAGCGCTAAACAATTCAACACAATTTAAAAAACACACACACACACACACACACACACAACGAATAAACTATATGGACAGCTAACAAAACGTATTAACAAGTTCATAGGAGCATGGCACTGTAGGAAATTATGTTACATCAAAGTGAACCACTTATTATTAATACAAGGTAATTTATTAATGGCGAGTGACCAATTGACAACAAGTAAAACTAAGGTAGTCGTCATGCAAGGGTCCAAGGATTTGTAGTGAGGTTTAAATCGTTTTTGCGGGCACCAAACCTTCTCAATATGGTATCTGCACATAACTGGACACACGGATAGCAGGAACGAATCTAGCGGCGGACACAGGTGACCCAAAGCTAATGGGCACGGGAACGCGTACACCCTACCCCCACACCCCCGGTTACCCCAACGCTTATCTACTCTATAAGCTATGATTTCGCGCAAAGCAACATATATAACTAATTTAAGAAAATTAAATTATATTAAAGAAACCACTTTATTATTGCTCTTGGTTACAAATTGTTTCAAGTTGTATGTGCTCTTGTTCCGGACATCTATGAAAATAACATTTATAAATCTCTGGAGTGTAAAACAAGACAGTTACGCAGCTAGAATGACAATAAACGCTCTTTTTGTGAGATGTGGCATAAGTTTTTCACTAAAACCTTTATTTTTCAAATTGTGTTTCAAAGTGGTAATTGCATTTTAAAGATTAATACAAAGCAAGTTTCACGACTTTAAACAAATTAACATCTGTATGCGACAACGATATTTGATGCTACTTGTTTATTTATTAATGCGTGTAACGCCCGGTATATGAAACCAGTTTATTTTCTCATAAAATAACTGAGCTAGATACCATATATGAGCACTTAAATGATTAAGACGTGTTGCAAAAGCAAAGTCATTACTCTTAAAAAAATTCTTTATGGATACAACAAAATATTACTTACATATTGATGTTGAAATTAATCACCGCTAGTGCTTTACATTAACAAAACAAGCCACGATTGTCTTATTATGACAACCATACATTAAATTCATTCGATTCAAATCAAGCGAACTGGGAAACGTTTAACGACCAACAGAACCTATTATGTTAATAATGTTATTATTTTCTCGTGTGTTTTTTAGTAGTTCAGTTTTCACAAAGAGCTTTTCGGAAACAGGCACAACATAATGCTAAAGTACAAGCACAACGTCATTAACTCCACCACCATATTTATACAATATATAATATTTACCAGTCTTTCCAACATTTTCCATTCCAATGACAACAATGTTAACTGCTCCTTTCATGTTTTCAAGATTTCATGATAAATCAATGCAGAAAAAGCTTTATTCACGCTCAAATCCATATTAAAAACACAAAAGTAAGAACAATTTAATAATCCACGTGCAATGAAGTAGTTGTAACACTTCTTAGCATGAGTTTTAATTCAATATTGAACAGTTAAAATTCATTGTATCAAAAATCCTTTATTCTGTTTTGACCCTTGGACCGCATATTTAATAATGACCAAAGTATGCCAGTATTTATCATTATTTAAACGACCACGTTTGTTGATTTAACGAAAGCCTTTGACAGTATCTTTCAACAGCTATACAGGTATCGTAAAGGCATGAGCGTTTACTGCCTCAACTATTTATGAAGGCTAGTGTTCAAATATCAGCTAAAAACTCGCAAGGATGTTCAATCAGAAACAAACATGCCATGTGAACTCATGTAACGGCGTAATCGGCGTGGTGGATATGACATCCGTATATCCAATAGTTGTTCCGATACGCAGTCCGGAAGCGTAATAAAGATCTTCTCCAAACACACCGAGTATTGGTGTTACACCTTAAATGGACGCACGAGTGTTTTAATAAGCCTGAGACGTTTTTTTTTTGTTTTTTTGCTATGGTGCAAAACATATAGGCTTTTATGAACGAATTCAATTATTTAAGTACATTTTGAACCATTTTCTTTAATAGCTTTCGTTTTGGACTCGGGCTTATTACTGAATGTCAATGGTGTAGCAATGCTTAAAATCACGTTTAATGCCAGTTATATTGTTCACGGGAAATATACTGAATGATACTTTTTGTAATAACCGGATGCCAGAGTAAAATTGCATAATTCAGGAAACTTTGCATAATGCAGAAAGAAACATAACCAAATGTACAAAATGTCCTGCATATTTGGCAGAAATTATAGCATGGTATCCAGTATCTTGAGTAAACGTAACATCAAATAATAGAATATATATTCAAATTAACACAGCTTATCCAATAAAAGTAAGATTTGTCATGTTTTATTTAAAAAAATATTAACATTAAACTTTTTAAGCTTTACGCGTAAAGAGTATAAATCGAATGATACTATAAATCTTATACATACTATACTTTAGGTTGCAACGCATTATGTTGAGTCAAAAAGTAAAATATGAACGGTTTATGTTGAGAGTAGAACACCATCAGTCCGTTTAATTTATTATGTTCAAATTGGAATGTCCTAAATGATATTTCATTCCTTCCGAATTCAGCATTAATACGGTGAACTGCAAATCGAATTCATGAGTTTGTTATCAACGAAGAAACGAATCGAAAGAAAGTATTATACAATATATTTAACCTGGCCCTCATAAGTTTTCGCGCATAATTCGACATTGTCCGTAAGGATAACGAGGAAAAACGAGGCCATCAATAAAACCATTAGCTCCCGTCAAGGCTTTGACTTTGAATTGTTACTTTGACAGAGAAATCTGCGTTGTTTGCCCGACACTTTGTCAGATACTGCCTGTCTCTTCCGCCTGTCACTTCTATTTACCAATCCTTCCATGCTCTGGACAAAATGTCACAAGAAGGTTTCTTATATTTAACATATGACGTTAAACGTTTNTATCACATCATGAACAATTCTGGTAAAAATCTGCACAAATCGACTGGACTATTACGCCACAACAGTTACTTGCGTACGATCTACCCCCTGCAAATGTTTATTCATCTTCATTTTCACAAAATTCGCCCGTCAATAAAACGTGTGATTTGAAATAAAGATTCAATTTCTCATTTTATTTGTATTTTTTACATTTCAAATTGTGATTTGGTTCTTGAGTAGTCTGCCACTCCCCGCCAGTAAACTTGTAACTTCTTGCAAATTACGAGAACAACAAGAACAACCGTAAATAAAAATGCACTTTACTATGTTTGATGTATGACTTTGAATTGTTACTTTGACAGAGAGATCTGAGTTGTTTGCTCGACACTTTGTCAGATAATGCCTGTCTCTTCCGCCTGTCACTTCTATTTACCAATCCTTCCATGCTCAGGACAAAGTGTCACGGGAAGGTTTCTTATATTTAACATATGACGTTAAACGTTTCCTTGAACTTTGATCCGTTTCATCGAGTGACACTGACTTATAATGCTTGTCACTAATAGTGATTTGAAAATGCATGCTGGACAAAGTAATGCTCTGGGAGAAGTGATGACCATCATACTTGAACATTGACATTGATCTTAAATCTAAAAACAAGGCTCACGTGTGCATGCGTATCAATTCTACAAAGTTATTTGAATATACATCAATGCTGGACAAAATTCAAGGATGTAACAAATAAAGAAAATAACATGCTTGTCATGAGCTTTACTTCATCATCATGAATGAATGTAAAATACCTCGGTAGATGAAGCAGGCATTGATTTACAGATTGTCTAGCACGAGTGTTAAGTGATAAGGACCATAGAACTAAATGTAATCTTTGACCTTGCATACTCACATTGGCCTCCGATAACAGGAACACGATCTTCCGTGCGACACTCCGTCGTATTATGCTAATACAAGCAAAACAATTTAACTCCCCAAAACTCTTCACTGCTTGACAAAGTTATTCGCCGAAAAAAAGTGTTTAGGACGGCTTTCCTAAATTGGGCATTTACATATGGCCCTGATCATGGATCAAGGAACCTGTCACCCTTTTTGTGAGATACTCCGCCTCTTCAGGTTGATCACTTCGACTTAGCTTATACAAAACAATCCGTAAATCCGCGAATTGTTAAAATGAAAAGGACCGAGGAGCTTTTTTAGGGTCATACTCATCACATTCCACCATTCTCATCATTTCCGCCAAATTATTTATATATCCACCAATTATTGAAATGAAATGTTCCAAATGATACAGACAAAGTGCTTCAGATGAATGTCTTATATTGAAGCTTCAACCTTGATTTTTGATTTCCTTACTTTGGACATTGGGATCTGACTATTGTATGCAACACGCCGGCAAGAATGGTGATCAATTCTGTAAAGTTTTTTTTAATTAACAAATCAATTATGTTTCGGATAATGTGTTAAGGATTGAATTCCTAAATTTGATATTTGACCTTGAATTGTGACCTTACCTTGGGTTGGTACCCCGTTCTTGTATTTGATTTTCAGACCGATCATGCTCAATATTTCCATGTTATGTGATATTTTCCGCAAAGCAAAGATGCAATTTTACTGTGTTTTATTAAGTTCGAGCAAAACTTGCAAACTTTAACATACTTACACATTAATTGGACGTAAAAATATAGGTACAGCAGTCGAGGATTTATATTTGCAACACTTATTACTATTACTACAATTATTTGTGCATACCGATGTTCTATCCGGGATGTTTGCGTTTTCCAATTAGTATAATTGAAAGACGGTAATAAACGAATCCAATGAATCTTTTATTCCAAACCTTGCCTGTGATATGACCGCCCACAATTTTAAAGCGTTCGAGTGGCGTAATTAATAAATAAATTATAAAACGTTTTTTATCCTCCCACTGGTACGTCAGAGTGAATTACTGGTAGGTCGTCGTTGAACGATATAACCGTAGCTATTAGTTTACAAAGATGGTTATTAAAATTGGTATTTATAATAATGCGTCACGTGATTTGATGGCCGANAACCTAGGTTCTCATGAGAAACTAGGTTTATGAAATCCCAAGAAACAGGTTTCTCATGAGAACCTAGGTTCTCATGAGAAACCTAGTTTCTTGGGAGTATGCGTCGAACCGCTTGCCATACATGAACATCAATGCTGGACAAAATTCAAGGATGTAAAAAAAAAGAAACTAACATGCTTGTCATTAGCTTTACTTCATCATCATGAATGAATGTAATACCTCGGTAGATGAAGCAGGCATTGTTTGACAAATTGTCTAGCACTGATGTTAAGTGTTAAGGACCATTGAACTAAATGTAATCTTTGACCTTGCATAGTAAAATTGACCTCCGATCACAGGAACACGATCTTCCGTGCGACACTCCGTCGTATTATGCTAATACAAGCAACAGAATTTCACTCCCAAAAACTCTTCACTGCTTGACAAAGTTATTCGCCCGAAAAAGTGTTAATGACGGCTTTCCTAAATTGGGCTTTTTTTTGCGTTAGGCCCTGATCATGGATCTAGGGACCTGTCACCCTTTTTGTGAGATACTCCGCCTCATCAGGTTGATCACTTCGACTTAGCTCATACAAAACAATCCGTAAATCCGCGAATTGTTATATTGACAATGGACCGAGGAGCCCTTTTAGGGTCATACACATTCCATCATGCTCATCACTTCCGCCAAATTATTTAAATATCCATTCATGCTGGAAATAAAGTGCTCCATGCAATTTGCTTAAGATGAATTTCTTGTATTGAAGTTTCATCCTTGATTTAAGACCCTTACTTTGAACCTTGGAATCTGGCTATTTTAAGCAACACTTTTTGAAACTTTACTTATCAATTATGTTCCGGACAATTTGTTCAGGATGGAATTACTAAAACTGACATTTATAACATGCACTTTTTAGAATTGTTTTATATAACAGAGTTAGCATAAGCTGTTTTATTCGAAATATGAGCGGCTTGAACAGCATGCATGTATGGCATTTATGATTCAAACAAACCAATCAGTTGCAGAAGACAATTCAGCATGTTCGAAACAGTCATGCAAATACAAAAATATACTAAATGAAAACATTCATAGCCTTATAAGCCATCGAAATAGCAATATAAAAAATGCAAAGCTTTTAGACTGATGCCAGCACAAGCGTCGCTTCCATTCTTCAAGCAAATCTCATTCTTTTATTGAGTGGCATAACTCGTAAAACATTAATGCTTTGTAAGCAGTAGGTTTGTAACAGTGTTCGGTTCATTGGAATTGTTAATAGTTTTAGGAACGTGTTTGCAAATTAAATCTTTACTTTCATCTTTATTCCATGTTTTATATAAATATTTGATAACGTGTCCGATAAAAAAACGTATTATAAATTTGTTTAACCATTTTTCGACATTTTATGATAAGCCAAGTATCACAATATTAATACACATGCTTATGAATCGTTATGTTTAGAATTGAAAGCACACGTGTTTTCATTATTTTTTCATTTAAAATCGCAACCATTAAAAGTTATTCATTGTGTTAATTGCACTTATGCTACCGTACACGTTTGTTTACATCGAATTTACCATAAAACAGTGCCTACCTTTCATTTCATATTTGCACATATCCTGAATTTCGCTCACTTGTATGTGGTCAAATAATTCTAATGTATAGTCATATCGGCATTTACTGTTGAACGACGTTAAGATATATAGAAATAAAAATGTATGTTCCGAGTTCAAATTAAAGGTATGCGATGTAAATGTGTTTTATGTGTTTTGTTTACGTCAGTAGCTTCAGCCTGTAGAAATGTTCGTTAGTTAGCAAACCAAACTAACAAGAGATTGACACAACATAAGAGGGAATATTTCGCATCACTTGTTAGTACTAAGTGTTTAGCCGTGCAATTGGCACTAAGTCCTTTATTAAGAAATTCTCTTTCATTGTTCTCTTCGCCATTTTCAAAGCGCAATTCTCTCTCATTGTGCTGTAGGTCCATTTGCAAAGCTTAATTCTATTTCATTATGCTGTAGGCCATTTGCAAAGCGCAATTTTATTTCATTATGAAAAAAACATGCATACAGAACAAAATCATTTTAGCGCAATGTTATTGTCTATCAAATCATGGACAGTTACACAACAGTATCACAGGCGATTAATTTGTATTGTATTTGTTAATTTTACAGCATTTATTAAATTCAGAGTCCTAATACCGTTTGCCCAAGGTCCAACAATAATAATCTGTTCGTTTATCCATTGCCATGATAAATGTATTAAGAAAACAACCACACCATTAACACTAAATTTTAATAAGCTTAAAGCGTATTCTTTTTAATTTAAAATGTTAATGTAATGACACTATAATTCTCTGAATACTGCAATGGTGGTTTTGACACATTATAATAAGTCAAAGGTAAAATGTAAACTGTCAATGTTGAGAATATACTTACATGAGTCTGTAGAATGTATTATATTTCAATACAAATGTCCTGAGGGAGATATCTCCCGAATACAATATTATGATGTATACTTCCAATGGCGTGTTTACAACAAACGCAATAAAAAGAAATGGGGCAAATCTATTTCCTGTATTGATTCTTGCTTGTTTTGAGTGTATACCAAACAAAACTAACCGACAATTACATATCCAACGATTGCCATTCCAGAAATGCTGTGTGTACTTTGTACAAGAGCTACAGAAACATAGATTACTGTTTTTACAACTCTTAAGACAATTTTACAACTGACCGATTTTTTTTATTTCACGAAGACTCCAATCATTGACAAAATCAAAGTTGCTCTCGGATGTCTGATTAAGAATACGGACGAACTTAAGGGCAGCCCTAACCGTCTCCCCATTCACCGGCTAGTCAATTAAAAGTATGATTTATTTAGATAAAGTTAATGTCAATAAGACCTCTCTTGTTGGTGCAGATGGAGAGTCACTGTGTTTTATTTATATCGGGTTATACATACCAACTTACAAAATATTTACACACTAATTTGACGTAAAAACATATGTATCTTGCCGATAGCGAATTAAAAAACAACGCAATAACCATTTCAGTTTTGCAATAATCATAACTAGATTATTATCACATATATTTGGAATACATTTGGCACTACACATATTGGTGCATGGCGATGTTCTATCTCTGATGTATTCGTTCGCAAATTACTAATATAGAAAGAATGTGATAAGTGAATCCTATGCACCTTTTATTCCAACCCCCGCCTTTAATATTGCTTCACAGACTATGGAAGGTAAAGAGTTGTGTAATTTATAAATAAATTACAAATCATATTATATCATCACACAAGTAGAGTCTATTGCGCTTGTTCGGCACATTAATTTTGCAGGGCGCCTGTTCCAGTTTAATTACATAGAATTTCACAGAATGATTGTTTTATATAACAGAGGTAACACAAGTCATTTTTACGAAACATAAGCAGCGTGCACATTAGCAATTTATGGAATTGATGATTACAATAAATCAATGCGTTACATAAGACAAAATTATAAAACTTTAAAAATATCAGCAACCGCCAAATTATAAAAAAATACACTCAATGAAGGCAACCACAGCCCCACAAGCCATCGTCATAGCAATGTAAATTAGTATGCACATCTTTAGGACAGATGCCAGCACATGCGTCTCTTTCATTATTCAAACAAATCTCATACTGTTATTGAGTGGCATATCTCGTAAAACAGTAACGCATTGTAAGTAGTTTGGAAGAGTATTCGAATGATTCGATTTGTCCTTAGTTTGAAGAACAACATGTCTCTAATTCAATCTTTACTTTATTTTAATTAAATGTGTTATGAAAATATTCGGAGATCGTTTATAGAAAGAATGGTTTTATATTTCGTCAACCATTTATGATATTGAATTATACACCGTAGTTCTTACCTTGTATCTTTGTTTGCACTTTAAATTAAATATATAATAAATGAGGATATACATTGATTTACAGCAATACGGACATAAAAATGTCGTCTGTTTCCACCAACATCTAGAACAATAGGGTGGTTATATTGGTCCACCTTTTTTTGTTTCCCACTTCAATAAGAATGTTCAGTGACAGATCCCTTTGCAAACCAGTTTCCTTCATANCCACTTCAATAAGAATCTTCAGTGACAGATCCCTTTGCAAACCAGTTTCCTTCATACGTTAAAGTTTAGTTTGCGAATGCGATAGAATGTAGGGGGATAAATCGAATGTATCAAAAATGGATAAAAAACTCAACATGGAATTAAAAACGAAAGTTTACGGTCGTCTCAATATTTGAAGTATCAGATGGTGACATAAGACTACCTTTCAATAACCACATAAGTGCGGCGATAATTATCGCGTAAGCCTCTTACGTACCGTGTTAAGTTTCGCGAAACAATTCACGTTTACTAGNAAAAAACTCAACATGGAATTAAAAACGAAAGTTAAGGGTGGTCTCAATTTTTGAAGTATCAGATGGTGACATAAGACTACCTTTCAATTTCCACATAAGTGCGGCGATAATCATCGCGTTAGCCTCTTACGTACCGTGTTAAGTTTCGCGAAACAATTCACGTTTAATAGTTCTAGAACAGATTTGTGTTACTACATATGTTTTTCGATATTTATTTGAATATAAAGTTACCGTTTACGAAAATAGTTCTCTTACATTTTTTATTTTTTTTTAAACTAAATGACCGTAAATTCGCTACAATTAAGTCACATGAGCTACATTTCTTGTTCCTGTTATTAGTTTAGTATAGGTTAACCTAAATCATAACACGTTAATTTCCTGTTACCACTTAGGTTCGCCCGAGGTGTTCCGCAATATATTGGNTCATAACACGTTAATTTCCTGTTAGCACTTAGGTTCGCCCGAGGTGTTCCGCAATATATTGGTAACGCGAACCTTCACACGATTATATTCCTGTTAAAAGATAGTAATCTGCTTATGTAAAACGTAACTCGTGAATATTCCTGTTACAACTTAATTTATATATAAATAGATTTCATATTGGGAGAATCATCACTCATTTTTCTGAAGATAATAGTATTGACAAGAGCTGTGTAGTTATGAACTGCATTTTCCAATTAACAACCAGCTGTTGGTCTTCCGCAATAGCTTGCTAAGGTTATCGTAACAAATAAATATTACAATAGAAATAATCTGGCAATATACATCTTAACACGATAATATCCCCGATAATTCTTAATTCGTGCATGAGGTCTTCCGCATTATCTGAATAACGCTCTATTTTTCGTNACGATAATATCCCCGATAATACTTAATTCGTGCCTGAGGTCTTCCGAATTATCTGAATAACGCTCTATTTTTCGTGATGATGATCTAGTAACGTAAGTCATTACACGTTCATATCCTTGTTACCACTTAAGATTAACTTTCTGGCCAGATCTGAATTAAGCAGAAAAATGACTCAAGGAGAAAACTATCGCAACACTTACAGGATACAAGTGAAATAACAAGATATTTAATATTTGGTTAACGGGATAATTTTCGAGAAAATGTGTGTGTTTATTGTATGACAGTTCTATGACAACATACGATTTTGGTTGAAACCTGCCCTTTTTCGCGAAAAACATACTTCACACTAGCGTTTCCGAGACGTCAACACACCAACGCAATTAAAAAGGATGTCAGCGTAATTCATAAAAATCGAGCGAGTGAACAAACCAAGGGACGTCATAGGTACTGTCAAACAAATTTCAGCTATTATGATCATAATGGCAAAAAAAGACCAAATTAACCCAAAGTAAACATGTTTCGACAGACTGAAATATTACAATTGCACAACTGATTCAGTTCAACTGTGATGCATACTGCAGAAAGTGTTTCTTTATCAAATGTATTAGCGATCGCACGTTTAATCACGTGCATTTTGTACAGCTTCTTTGAATTTTCGGAACTAGATTCAATACATAAGGCTCCGCCCAATGTTTGTCGCAGAATAATCCACGCTTATTTTCAATCTTTGTCTTCAGAAAACAAGTCGCGGGCCACGGTAGAATAGTTAATATATATGTGACCGGAAAATACATCTTCACAATCTGTATCGGCCAATCGCTTTAAAAAGTTTAACTAACCCGTCTGTTAAAAGATGATGGATGCTTTTGTTTAGATAAATATCTAGTCAGTACATTGTTTATGATCAAATCAGAAATGGGCGATGTAATTAGAGCATATAATTGAAGATTCATATGTTCTTTCAAACGGGAATATAAACTGTAAAATGGATTATCAATATCCTTTGAAGTCAAATGTGTTTTTCAGTCAACCGTTTTTGAGTATATTTAGATTCTTTTCTCTNTATTTTCAATCTTTGTCTTTAGAAAACAAGTCGCGGGCCATGGTAGAATAGTTAATATATATGTGACCGGAAAATACATCTTCGCAATCTGTATCGGCCAATCGCTTTTAAAAGTTCAACTAACCCGTCTGTTAAAAGATGCTGGATGCTTTTGTTTAGATAAATCTAGTCAGTACATTGCTTATGATCAAATCAGAAATGGGCGATGTAATTAGAGTATATAATTGAAGATTCATATGTTCTTTCAAACGGGAATATGAACTGTAAGATGGATTATCAATATCCTTTGAAGTCAAATGTGTTTTTCAGTCAACCATTTTTGAGTATATTTAGATTCTTTTCTCTTTACAAAATACGGGAAATAATAATTGGTAACAGGTATTTGTATAAAAGAAAGCTAAAGTACAAACCCAAGAGATACACAGATTAATTCTAATATGTGCATGTGTTTTCAAACAATTAATACGAATTGAAACTTGTTTTTTCGTGAAAACTAGTACATCACATGTACATAACATCGAATTTTCTTATGAATCGCCAGTCCAACATCAACTAGAGCTTTGTCACTGACGTGACGAATACCCCCACATGCTGCATTGACACAGTATATTTTGCATGCTGTCTCACAAAACAAGNTTTGAAAAGATACAAAATGTATGAAAAAATATACCTTTATTCAACATGAGAAACTAGTAATGATACACACAATTCTGGAAATATGACCCACGAAAAATGAACGTTTGTCGACCTGTCATTTTTCAATAAGACAGTACAGTCTATAATATCTACAGTGTTGTCGATGTATCAATCGCTGTTCAAGGACAATCCATCATGATGTATGAACAAAACGTACAATATATTTTATATTCAAATATTAAATATTTATGTAGACCTCCTCTTTTCAAAGTTTCAATACAAAGTAAGAGTATACTTGTGCATTACGCGATTATCTTGCATGCATTTACCACTTCATCGTGTATGAAACACAATGTGTGAACTACAAATATAAAACATACTTTACAAATTAATATCCATTCGATTTTGTGTTCACAACATTTCGACCAAACTTAATGGGCTTTGGCCCGTACTGGTACCAGCCAGTAACTATACCTGAGCCTAGATATGAGTTTCTTTGCAAACACCGTCTAATTAACCCATTTTAAATACAACTGTATTGCCCTTGACGATATTGTTGAATGTTGCTGATGTTATTTCCATCTATTTTTAACTAGACTGCATTGACTAGACTGCAAAAATAACCAATTAGTGCATGATCGGCAGAACGTTCGTCACGTAACAGCTTGTTGTTTAGTTTAACAGTACAGTGTCCTCTTTTGTTTCTAAATCGTGTGTTGCTGTTATTGTTGCTTCCAATTTAAACTTCTGTTTGGTGCTATTTCAAGACTCTTCTGAAGTATGATACTTGAAGTAAACGAAACAGCTTAAATAAACCTGTATAAATATCACATTATATTGTGTTGGTGAACATTTAGAAAAAATGCCAAAGTGCTCAAATCGTTCTATCATATTTTACTATTATGCATTCATCAACAATAAATTAACAATTTTCTACAAAATATAACATATAAAATGTCAACACAAAATTTAAATCAATTTAAATACATGGCTTTTACGTTCATCCTAGCATCCAGAGCGTTAGTTAATTTGAAAAAATGATGTTTGTCTGCGATATATATTGCTAAATCATCAAGTTAACATCATTTTCTCCACCATTATGTCTTGTTCTGAGAAAACTGGGCATAATTCTTGTGCGTAAATTGTCATCCCGGATTAGCATGTGCAGTCCGCACAGGCTAATCAGGGACGACACTTTCCGCCTAAATAGCATTTTTGCTAAGAAGAGACTTCATTTAAACGAAAAATGTCATAAAAGCGGATAGTATCGTCCCAGATTAGCCTGTGCGGACTGCACAGGCTAATCTGGGACGACACTTCACGCACAAGCATTATGCACAGTTTTCTCAGAACGCGACTCAATTCATTTAAATCGTAATGAATGTATGATTATTAATCAATTTGGCATTCTTTAGAAACGCATTGGAAATACATACAATCATCATGACATCAAAAACACTTTGCTCAACTTGAAATTATAAATATATTGATAAATCTTCAGAAATTGTATAATGCCAAAAATACGAATGAATGATTTAGGGTTCATTCTTGGAGTATATTTACGCAATAATTCAATAAAATTGGCGCTTAAATGTCGGTATAGGTGACCATACATTTTAATAACGTGTTGAATGAATGTTACTGATTATATTATATTTAAGTAGGTGCGTTGTATATAAGATGGATTTAATATGTTCAGCAAGTCAGAAATCGCAGATATTTACTGATGGTATGCCGATTATTTTGGTAAAGTCATATGTACCATTACTTACACGGTGCAAATATGTGCACGGTGCGATAAAGAAAAGTGCAGCTACAAACAAATACATATAATTCCTTTCTTTTTACTCAATTTGTTACAACCTACAGACGCCGTTTTACGATTTCCCGTGTTAATTGAAAACAAGATTATGGCATTTTAGCCTTTTTGACAACAACTGTCGACCCTTTACTTAACACAAATGATCTTTATTATTTTTAATACTTTAAAAGATTAGGACATAAATATAAAACTAAACGGGATTCTGTTTGTAAAACCCACATTCAATTCACAATTGAAAACTCCTGAGCGATAACCAGTTTTACATACAACGTTCGGTCGAGTATGATTTCCTTTCAAGCCAATCTAAACACATCGACAATAAATGCCATTAAAATGTTTAATTTCCCATGCAAGTACTTTGCTCGGAATAACCTTACATAAACATACACAGAGATTACATACAACGCTTACGTCAATGTTCAAATCAAATGAATAATTTGAAATAAAAAAGAAGCTACTGTAAATCTGTGACATTCTTCTTGTATAATAAGTTACAGCTTTCTTATTTATATTCTTTATCTAGATGATTTGACCGAAAGTCGTCAAAAGAAAGTCAAAACGCTTATTATTGTATCAATAGTGATTGTGTGATTGTTACTTCAAATTAACCACGAAAATACCGGCATGTCAACACCAAATCTACCAATGTCTTATTTTGCACAATATTTTAAAAATATTCATAACTCAAATTATCTTTTTATCCAATGGAAGATTTATCGTTTTTCAATGAAAGGATCGAAAGCAAGAATTCAATTTCAAATAATGCTTTCAAATCTTGACTATGAAATACGAAATGACTTTATTTATCGAGGACCAAACTATCAAAATGTCGGCGAAGTGCTGGTCACAATGAAACGAATAATGGATGCTACATTTATTTTAGTGGAAAACAACTTCACTTGGGTAGAACAATAATGTGTTTCTTTAAAAGCTTTAGACGGTTACAGAAGGAATTTGAAAACATATGATTTCATTTTTGCTTTCCATGGTCTTATTACACAGTCCACTTGTATATGACTAATTCTAATACATATCTATATTGTGGTTATGTTGATTTTAGTAAAGATTGCATGTGGTGAGATTTATAATATGTTACGAACTTTTCATAAAAATATGCATGATTCCATTCAAACCGGCAGCAATGCAATTGTGTCCATTTTCTTCAGAATGTAGGAAATACGGTCTTTCTCCGAGCATGCTTGACAAATCAACCAAGAAATGTATACACTATGCATATGCGTGTGTACTCATGTACAAAACATGAATTTCAATTTGATTTTGCCAAAAGGACGATCCCGCTAGAACTGATTTCGAAAACTGTTTTTTTTTAGATAGCCACACACACATTATCATGCAAACCCGGTTTGTTTTTCTTATGTCCGTCATGACAAAAAGTACTCCACTATCATATAAAACTCGGAGAACTAATAATTCTCGTGCATGGTTGCTATAAGCATGCTCTTATTTTTAATGCATGTACTAACAAACCCATCAGCATATTGGTGCAATATATATATATATAAAAAAAACAGAATCATCAAGTTATTTTGATCAAGAGAACACGACCAAACCCTTATCTAGTTCCAAATTAGCATTTAAACATGAAATAGAAGATATGCACAGAGTAGTCGAACCAGTTAGCATAACATAAGATGAACAGCTGGAGATAAGGGAATCCAGATGGCAGCACGATAGTTTGATTTGTTTTTGTCATTCTACATACAGATGTCAATGCCATCATAAAATCCTGATCAAGTACCGAATTGCCAAGTTAATAATACTAAACGGACAATACTCTCATTGAAGTGAAACTATTCGACATGTTATTATACAAGTAACTGGAATACCTATGCCTGCACAAGAGTGGTTCCATTCTACAAACATATTCTTTTATGAAGTAGGATATCTGGCAATTCATGTTTTCTTTGTTAGCCGAAGGTTTGGTACGGTATAGTTGCTTTCGGTGTAATAGACTTGTTCAGATGAACACATTAACAAACAAATTCCGTTTTTAAGATTACTTTGAGGAAAAGTACACAATTGTAAAACTGATCTTAAATTAATAACACGTTCGAAATAGTTTTTTGAATTTATTCAAAATTAGTGTTTCAATGCCATAAACCCTAAACATTTATTAAACCAAAAACTACAAATAAGTTCAATATCTGTATGAAACGGCCTGCTTTTTGCTGTATATTCGTATCTGCTTTCCAACTGTTGTATGTTTATTGATCAAGCCTTGGGATGTTTATTGAGCAAGCTTTAAGAAACTTTACACATATTCTACACATTGCACATCAAAGCATAAGTATGCATGCGCAAATTAACATAGTATATATAAATAGCACATAAGTCGAAATAGTATTGTAGGTAACACTTTTTCATACATAATAATTAGGTAAATTCAGACAACTTGCGTTAGTACAACTCTTTCCTTGGTGGTATGATCTGATACGATTTGCCATTTCATTACATATTGAATGAGAAAAGGCACTGTAATTATAGAATTACTTTGTGTGTTTAAAAAAATTGGTTGGAGAAAGCAAGTTTTATATTATTTTTGTCGCATGAGTTTACACGAAAAACAAACGCTTTAAATTTCATCAAAGCATGCTGATTAATCCTTAAAGATGTGATGTCATTTCATGTACAAGACGACGACGTAACTACACCGCAATGGCTGCAAGGAAATGGTCATTCGAAGCATAAATATTAACCAAAAACCAAATGGATATCCATACGATACCACATATTCGTAATGATTTTAAAGTACAGAAAACAACGTACAGCTATGAAACATAAATTAAAATACTTCATGGTATTTACCTGTCTTTCCAACATTTTCCTTTCCGACAACGACGATATGAGCTGCTCCCTTCATGTCTTTTTGATCACCTGACAGAGCATTGCAAAATCAACTTAACAGCAAAGTCAGTCATATTAAAAATACATCTCCATTTTAAATGAAATTGTTTTACAAACAATCACACAAACACGACAATTATCCTTTCATAAAAGTCGACCGTAAGTTAACAAGAAATTAACTTATAAAACTCTTCTGGTAATCTCTGGAGTTGTATTTGTCCCTATATATACACGCTTGGAGTTCAAGAGACACTGATTGGTATCCACAACATTAAATCCTGGTCACTTTATAGCCACGTTTGTTTGCGAAAGCATGTAAACAGTATATACGACCACTTTTGCTGATTTTCAAGACAACTTTAACGCAATCTCTCAACTTGAATACAGGTATCATAAAGCTCCAACTTCCTCAGGTATAAATGGACGCCAGTGTTCAAACATGTGCTGATAATTTTCAAGGATTTTCAAATAGAATCAAAACAGCAATGAGCATTCGCGGTAAAGTATGACATTGACACATCTCTTTAATTTGACTATTGTTATAGTTGGACATTACCTCCTTAATGATTTCATGAAATGGGCTAGCATTTGACAGTAAGAAATATGTATTAATTGTTAAAATAACACAAGCTTCATTTCTCTGTGAAATATATTGTATAAACAAGAGGTAACAAGATAAGTAATAACATGTATATTTTAGTACAGATCATTGCCGTGAATTTCATGGTGAAAGCTACAAATTTTACTGTAATCGGACAGATAGCTTAGCTTGTTGCACGTTCAAATAATTCCAATCTTAAAGTATAATCAGTAGTTAACAGTCTTTACAACATTTGAGACAATTTCAGTCAACACCAACATGAACAGCTCCATTCGAGGCTACATCACTGCTGAAGAAAATAATGCTACTCTTGTCCAGGGGAAACTTTATGAATAAACGTTGAGAGGATGAGCAGTATGCTTGGTTGCTTGGATCAAGCATATTATATCGTTATTGGGTCACATATCATGTTGTTTTCATTATTTGAAAATTGATAACGCTTAATCCACATGTATCGACACACCAAGCAACCCAACGGTTAAATATATCTGCAACTAAATTTGTCGCTTAAAACTAGGCTTTTGACATTATTCTCAACTAAAATTACAGTTATCATAAACTTAAACACTTTTTATGAACACCGGCGTTGAGTATTAAGTGATAACTAGTACGGATAAAAAACACCACACATAACCATGTATATTCGAAGTCATTGCCCTTTTAATAGGACATCGGCAACTGTGTACTGTAAATAACATTCTTATCATGTACGGCTTTTTTGATGGGATAAATGCATACTTACTAAATCAGTTACTCTCATAACTTTAAATAAAGTGAGGACAGCAGGCACATGGTAAATCAGCCAGTGAAAGTACTTTTGTGATTATCACAAATTACTACAAATTACCAAATACTATCATTCAGTATATTAACATTATCAACATTTTTTTGCATTATTAACGTACATGTACATTCTTAATATGAAGAAGTGAAACTCCAGAAGCTGCAGCAGTATTGCAGTTTTATCATACAAACCTCTGTGGTTAAAGCTAAATCTGTATAATATTATATGCATGTGCAAATTAGTTTTGTTGTTATAGTTGTATATATATATATATATATATATATGCAATATTAAATAAACACTATAAATTGTATATGAATGAATGTTTATAACCTAATGTATGTTCTACTCAAATACATGTAATTAATATACTCTGTAAAGAACATGCTTGCATGTATGTATGTAATATCATACGGAATATCTTCGCTGATGTACCCATCAAAAACCTGTCCTTAAAATACTATGTATACTATATGCATGTATGTATTACTGTAATATCTGACGGATAAAATAGAATTATACACACGAACAGAAAATTACATTAACAAAAACTGTACAATACGAATGCTATGCACTTAGGATTATATTTCTTGGACTAAAAAATGTCGTATGCGGCGAAAGTTAAGATACACATTCTGAATTTGGCTACTTGAAACGTCTTCATTATCTCGTAGAATACAAATATTTATTAAGATTTACATATAACATTGAACACTGTCAACGTATGTCTAGACATTAAAATATATGTACATTGTATGGCAAAATTCCATATGTTTTACCTGTTTTGTCTATTTACGTCAGCAAATAAACTGTTTCATGATGCAACTGGAGTTGTATATGTATTTATTTTTCACTTTGTCGAATATGGTTGGTCTAGATTATTAGAATGTTTGTTAGTTAGCAAATTAACATTATGAATACATGACAAACACTGACAAACAATCGCGCCACATGGTTATCACTAAGTGTGATGCCTTCCAGATGGTGTTTTATTGGCAAATATGGCCTAACCATTTACATCAATTGGGTTGGACTTGCACAGCGCATGTCTGGGACAACGGGCTGATGTTCGAGAAATATGTTCTATTTAAATTAGTTAGTAGAACTCCTCTAAACCGGATGCTCCCGGGACCATGTGCAAATTCAGGTTTTGAGAGGATTCCGGTTTAGATGGATATATAATGTTGTTATACAGAAGTTAACTATACAGTATATTGTGTCAAAACACACCATTTTTATTTTATATTTAAGTTTTTCAATAATCATCAAATATTTAAGCTGCAATACACAACAATATATCATGTCATTTTATATGTCAAAATATAGTTAGCTTAACAATTTAAAAAAACAATATCATTTCGAACAATTGTGTTACCATTTGATTAGTTCGATTATTTTCTGCAAGAAACAATTCTTCATGCTGTTCGAACATGTTTTACATTACTTATATCATTGCTGATATGAATATTTAAATATAGTACTTTCAAAATACTATTGTAATAAGTCAATATGATCCTTATTATCACTTCTACTGATGAGTATAACCCCAAGCATTAATTGTCTCTTTAAATCAATTTGCGATTTTTACTATCTTTTTAGCACCTTCGTTCATTGTCGTAAATTTGCAAATTACAAGCTTTTGCAATAACGATTACGCTTGACATGATCCAAATTTAATCCCTAGTACGAACGGCATCTGAAATTGAGGTGACTGCGGTTTTAAGCTTTCCATGTTTGTGTGTATAGGAAAACAAGCGGCACTGGACTTAATGTCCGGCTTAGAGAGGATTCCTGGTTGGAGAGGATCCAGTTTAGAGCGTTTCAACTAAATTAACTAAATTTCAACATTTATGGTAGACTTAAATGTAACAATTGTACAACGATTGTGGTTTAACTGCGATGCATACTGCATAAAGTGTTTGTTTATCAAAAGTTTTACAGATCGTGGGTTTAAGCAGCACGTGCATTGTGAACAGTTTCTTTGAATTTTCGGAAGTTCTTGCAATACAATAGGTTCCGCCTATGGTTTGTTACGGAAAAACCCACACTTATTTTCTGTAGTTGCCATAAGAAATTAAGCCACTCATCGTGGTAGAATAATAAATGTATATGTATCCTGAAAATAAATCTTAACAATCTTTATCTGCCAATGACTTTAAGAAGTTAAAATAATATGTCTGTTAAAACTTGCTTGATGCTTAAGTTGATAGTTATCTAGTCAGACCAGCGTTTATGATCAAATCTTCAATACAATGTCATTAAAGTATATAATTGAAGAGAGTTTGTTTTGCAATCAACTGTTTTGAACATATTTAGATTCTTTTCTCCAACAACAAAAAACGCGAAAAAATAATTGGTTACAGGTGTCAGTAAAAAAAAAGCAATCGTACAAGTTCAAGAGCCAAGATATTTACACTTCTGTTGTTCTCACGTAAATTGACATAATTATGCGTTAAGGAAAGCTCATATCCACTGACACACCCTTGATTATGGTAATTACCGCAGTGTTACTACGGAAAGGTAACAAAACATTTCGCTCATAGATCATCTTTTGCGAAGTGCTGGTTGTTCTTCAGCTTAACCGTTTGCGAGTTTTTTAACAGTAAAATGTTTTGGAATCCAAAAAACGGTATTGTATATGCAATGATAAAACGCAATACAGTCGTGGCATGCACATAACATCGAAAGTCCTTATGAACCATCAGCCAAACATGAATGAGAATATACTGATAAGTATTACGCTTAATTTGCCAACTTTGTACGTTTGTGTTAAGGTTTTGTATCAAACGTGAACATACATATGTTATAAAGTATTAATCTAGTTTTGATTACCGTCTTCATTCTTAATTTCTAAACTTGATTATTTTATTTCAATACACGTTTGGTATAAAGTGGACTATTGCTTATGACTAAAGTGATATTGGCATGCCTCGAACTCAACATACATAATATACGATGCGTCGAAAACGATATTTGTCAGTTTGTAAGACAATACAATAAAGAAATGAAATGGTCCAAGTCTGTTACCTGTATCACGGTTTTTGTTTTAAGCCAAATTGAAAAAAGGACAATTGTACAAATTTATATTTATATATCTGGAATAAACCGGAAACAAGATACAGAAACGGAGCAGCAGTGACAGTGTCATTCGAAGACGTAGTCCAAAATGTGCTGGATTTTTTTAAAACAAATTTGGAGTAAAAAACAAAACTGACAAATTCAAATCCCATTTCATAGTTTGTATTACTTAAACATAAAAATTATTGTTGGATAAAATACAAGCTTTGAAAAGAAACTGAATGTCTTAAAATACATACCGTTATAAGAACCGCGAAAAATAAACATATATCGACTTTTCATTTGACTTTAAGCAGTACAGTTATTTTCGATATATTCATCACGTTTCAAGGACAATGAATCAAAATTTATGTACAAAATGTACAATATAGTTTATATATTCTATGTCAAGTAACAAATATTAATCTAGACCACCTCTTTCCGAATTTTTAATACCAACAAGGCCAGTAGGCAGTAAGTGTATACTTGTTCACTTTACGATTATCCTCCATGCATTGACCATTGATCGTGTATGGAACACTATGTGATAGCTATAAATACATTAAATACTTTAAAATTTAATAACCATTCGTTTTTTTTTTCTGATAAAAAATGTTCGACCAAATCTTTTTGATTTTGGTCCATACTGGTACCAGCCAGTAACTATACCTGAGCCTGCAGATGATTTCCTTTGCAACCAAAGTCTGATCAACCCATTTTAAATACACCTGTTATTCCCTTGACGATATTGTTGAATGCTATTTCAAGCTATTTTTTACTAGACTGCATTGGCTAGACTGAAAAATCAACCAATTAGTGCGTGATCGGAATAACGTTCGTCACGTAACAGCGTTCTGTTTAGCTTAACAGCACAGTGTCCGCGTTTTGTTTCTAATTCGAGTGTTGTTGTTATTGTTGTTTCAAGTTTAAACTTCTGTTTTGTTCTTTTTCAAGAATCTGAAAAAAATGATACTTGAGTTCAAAGATACAGCTTAAATATACTTTTATAAATATTATATCAAAAAAAGTTGGTGAACATATAGAACAAAGTCCAAAGTGCTCAATCGTATTAACGTGTTTAACCACCATGTGTTCATCCAAAATACATTTACCATTTTCTACAAAATATTGCAAACTTTAAGTGCATGGCTATTACTTAGCATCCGGAGCGCTAGTTAATTTGAAAAATTGATATGTTTGTCTGCGAGAACTATCGCTAAATAATCAAGTTAATATCTTCTTCTCCACACATTCAATTCAATCATGCTGAATGTATGATTAATTTAACAATTTGCATTCCTTAGAAAGCATCGGAAACACATTCAATAATCATGAAATCAAAAACACTTTGCGCACCTTGTAATTATATATATTTTGAATATGATCTTTTGAAAATGAATTATGGCCAAAATACGAATGAATGGTTAAGATTCATTCTTGGAGTATATCTAGGTAATAAATCAATAACATAGTCGCTTCAAAGTCTTTATGGGCGACCATACATTTTTAATAATATGTTGAATGCATGTAATTGACCATCAAATTAAAGTAGGTGCGCTGTATAAAAGATGGATTTAATATGTTCAGAAAATTACATCGCAGATATTTACGGAGGATATGCCAATTATTTTGGTCAAGTCGTATTAATCATTAATAACACGGTGCATATATCCGCAAGGTGCGATAAAAAAAAAGTGCAACTACAAATAGATATATTTAATTCCTTTCTTTTTACCCAATTTGTTACAACCTACAGAAGCTGTTTTACGTTATTCCGTGTTAACTCAGAACAAGTTTTTAAAATGTTTTATCGTATATACCGTTTTGGACACACTGTCGACTCTCTAATTAACACAACTGTTCTATATTATGTTTAATACTTTAACAGGTTAGGACAGAACTTAAAAAAAAAAATGTGTAAGACCCGCATTCAATTCACAATTGAAAACTGCTGAAAGATTACATGTATTATATACAACTTTCGGTCGATTACGTTTTGCTTTCAAGCCAATCTAAACACATCGACAATACATGCCATTTAAATTTCACATGCAAGTACTATGCGCGGATTAGCCTAACATAAACACACAGAGATTACATACAACGCTGAAGTCAATGTTCAAATACAAAAAATAAATTTGAAATAAGGGGAGAAGCTAAAGCTGTGACATACTTCTTGTTTAATGAGTTACAGACCTTTTTTATTTGGTCTTTAGTAATGTAAATGATTTGAGTCGTAAAATGAAAGTAAACACGCGTATTGTTATAAAAATTGTGTTGTTGATACTTCAAACAACCACGACAATAAATTTTATTGTTAAATAACTTTATAATATAAGACGAGAATGTGTTCAATTTGTTCGCCCCATACAAGTTGATCCTCGCCAATAAAGCTCGAAACTCGCCTTATACGAGAAAAAGGCGTCAATTGGTATGGAACAACACGGCCAATACGGGAAAAGGTCGGCCAATACGAGATTCAGCCGATCAGAAACCAGGAAAAACTCGGCCTTGTATGAGATTCTTAAATTTCGACAATTTTGGACGCCATTTTGAAGTTGTATGCTTAGTTTTGGTGCAAAAGTTTAAATCTTTAAAAATATAATATAATATTATCGGCCACGGCTGTCTTCAGCTCAATAACAAAGCCAATATGAATTCAACTAATTAATAACATTATATTATATAGCAATTACAATTAGAACGGAAAGTATTGAATATTGGGGAACAAGGGTAATGTTAATTTGTTTTAAAGAACAAGCTTGTGATATGAGCCGCTACAAAAATGCAAAAGAGTTATGTAACCTGATGAAGCAAACCGCCGGCATTTCAATACCTAATCTATTTTGCACAATATTTTAAAATATTTAAAAAATACCCATAACTCATTTTTTTTTATGCAAAGGAAGATATATCGTATTTCAATGAAAGGGTCGAAACAAGAATAAAACTTTCAAATCTCGACTTTGAAATACGAAATTACTAAATTAATTAAGGGCCTAACTATGCAAATGTCGGCAGGTCACGATCAAACGATTAATGTAGATTGTGTTTATTTTACGAGAAATAAACAACATTTCTATTTCAATATAGAAATAGATTTTAGACTGTTAATACCTGGTTCACAATCATAGAAATAAAGAAACAGTTTTTTAACCATGATGAAAAGAGATTTTGAACTGATACCTACTAATGGGTATTAAATGGTATCTATAACCATTTCTGATTTTTAATTAATGTACTAACAAATTCATCCAGATTTTGGTGCTATATTTATATTTAAAAAAATAATAGAATCATCATGTTATTTTGAGCAAAGACAATACGATCAAACCCTTATCTAGTGCCAAATTAACATTTAAGAATTAAAACGAGGATTTGCACAGAGCAGTCCCACCAGTTAGCATCACATAAGATGAACATCTGGAGATAAGGGAATCCAAATGGCAGCACGATTGTTTGATTTTTTGTTTTTAATTTCATTCTACAAACAGATGTCAATGTGACCACGCCATCATAAAATCCTCATCAAGTGCCGAATTGCCAACTTAATAATACTAAACGGACAATACTCTCATAGAAGTCGAACTATTAGACAACTAACTGGAATGAATACATATGCCTGCACAAGGGTGGTTCAATTCTACAAACACATTATGCTATGAAGTATGATATCTCACAATTCATAATTGCTTGCAAGCAGAAGGTTTGGTTATGTGCTGTTGCTTTTGGTGTTAAAAGACTTGTTCAGATAAATGGCTTGATGCAACATGTGTCTGCATTTTAATCATTGCTAATGTTCTTATAATCAATATTTGTCCGCGCATATCAGTACGTTAAGTGTAACTGTATGTTTTAATAATTGTTTTTAACATATTGCCTAATAAAATCGAATTTAATTCTAAGATTAATTTGAGGAAAAGTACAAAAATATTAAACTGATCTTTAATAAATAACACGTTCGAAATGTTTTGTTTTTTTAATTTATTCAAAATTAGTGTTAACATTTCATAAACCCTAAACATTCAAACAAACCAAAAATAACAAATGTATATTTATATTGACCGACCTGCTTTTTGAGGTATGTTCGTATCTGCCTTCCAACTGTTCGATGTTTATTGATCAAGCCTTGCGATGTGTGTTTATTGATCAAGTCTTGAGATGTTTATTGATCAAGCCTTGCGATGTTTATTGATCAAGCCTTGCGATGTTTATTGACCAAGCCTTGCGATGTTAATTGATCAAGCCTTGAGATGTTAATTGATCAAGACTTGCGATGTTTATTGATCAAGCCTTGTGATGTTAATTGATCAAGCCTTGCGATGTTTATTGATCAAGCCTTGCGATCTTTATTAATCAAGCCTTGCGATCTTTATGGATCAAGCCTTGCGATGTTAAATGATCAAGCCTTGCGATGTTTATTAATCAAGCCTTGCGATGTTAATTAATCAAGCCTTGCGATTTTTATTGATCAAGCCTTGCGGTGTTTATTGATCAAGCCTTGCAATACTTTAAACATTGTCTGTTATAGCACATCGAAGCACAAGTACGCATGCGCAACTTAACATAGTTTTTACAAATAACACCTCAAGCCACAAGTCCGCATAGCTCCTAAAACAAAACGTGTATTGACATTAAAGTGAGTCGAAATAGTATTGTAGGTAACAAAATTTCATACTCAAAATTAGGTAAATTTAGACAACATGCGTTAGTAGTAACTCTTTCATTGGTTGTATGATCTGATACGAGTTGCCATTTCATTACATATCAAATGAGAAAAGGCCTTGTAATTATTGAATTGCTTAGAGTGTTTAATAAAGTGTGGTTTGAGAAGGCAAGTTTTATATTATTTTTGTCGCATGAGTTTACACGAAATATAAACGCTTTAAATTTCATCAAAGCATGCTGATTAATCCTTAAAGATGTTATTTAACGTGATGTCATGTAATTTGCGCTGCGACGACGTAATTACACCACAATGACGGCATGGAAAACGTTCCAAAATATATTCATACGATATCACATATTCGTAATGATTTTAAAGTACAGAAACCAACGTACAGCCATTAAAAAAATACATGAAAATACTGCATGGTTTTTACCTGTCTTTCCAACATTTTCCTTTCCCACAACGACGATATGAGCTGCTCCCTTCATGTCTTTTTGATCACCTGACTGAGCATTGCAGAATCAACTTAACAGCATAGTCAGTCATATTAAAAATGCACTTCCATTTTAAATGAAAATGGTTTCACACACGCAAACACGGCAATTATTTTTAAATAAAGACTCCCGTAAGTTAGCCAAAAACTAAATTATCTGACTCTGTTGATAATGTCTCTGGAGTGGTATTTGCCCTGTACGTACCCGCTTAGAGTTAACAGAGATACTGATAACTACCCACAACGTTTAATCCTGGTCACTTTAAAACCAAGTGTGTTTGCGAAAGCATGTACACAGTATTTACGACAACCTTTTCTGATTTACAATACAACTTTGACATTATCTCTCAACATGAATACAGGTAACATAAAGCTTCAACTTCTTCAGGTATTTATGGACGCCAATGTGCAAACAGATGCTGATAAATCTCAATGATGTTTAAACAGAACAAAACCAGCATTTGTGAAATTATGATAGTAACACTACTCTGTCAATTGGCTATTGTTAAGTTGGGCATTACCTCCTTGATGCTTTCATGACAATTCTGTAGCATATGAAAATTAAAAATATGTTTTGTTTGTTTACATAAACCCAGCTTCGTTTAATCTGAAAAATATGGAGTACAAATGATGTCACGAGATAAGTTATAGCATATGTATTATAATACAGATCATCGTCGCTTGTCCGAGGTTTCCAATAGGCCAGTCATAATAAGATATACATTTTGTTAATCCTAATGTGGGACATTTACGACTATTGTGAGTACCAAACGTACAGTAGGTTTTATCTTTAAATTCGAAATATACCAGTAACCGAAAAAATAAATTTTCACAATCTCTGTTTGCTTATGGCTTTGACATGTTTAAATAACTGGACTGATAAACAGTTCTTTATACTTTAGAATTGTCTTGTCAGACCAATGTTTATGGAATAACCATCTGGACGGTTGATGTCATTAAATACTTAAATTATTCGCATGTGCTTTAAAAAGGAATACTGAACTGTGAAATATATTTTCAATTTCCTTTGAAGTTCAAATCGCATTCGCAGCTAAACCTGAATGCGTGTTTGATATTAATTATCCGTTAAAGGTTTGCTAAAATATAACTTGTAACTTGTGGCTACATCATATAATTTCTAACAACGTGGTCAAGCATAACACTGTTTCATCTTATTATTTCCATGTATGTTTTTAACAAACATTATTTAAATACCCATCCAAGCTGGAAATAAAATGCTTTAGACGAAGTGATTAAGATCGATTTGTTTATATATTGAATCTTCAACCTTGATTTTTGACCCTTACTATGGACATTGGGAGCTGGCTATTTTAAGCAACACGCCGGCTAGAATGGTGATCAATTCTGTCAAGTTTGTTTTTTTAAATTTACAAATCAATTATGTTCCGGACAATGTGGTCGTGATTGAATTCGTAAATTTGACATTTGACCTTGAATTGTGACCTTATCTTTGACCTAGTAACCCCGTTCTTGTATTTGATATTCAGTCCGAGCATGCTCAATATTTCCATTAATTGATATTTTCCGGAAAAATATATCGCCAAAAATAAAAAATTAAAGTGTTGTCATGAGCAAAACGTGCAAACTTGAAAATACTTACACATTAATTGGACGTAAACATATAGGTATCGCAGTCGAGGAATCTATATTTGCAACACTAATTACAATAACTTCAATTATTTTTGCATACCGATGTTCTATTCGTGATGTTTGAGTTTTCCAATTAGTATAATTTAAAGACTGTAAAAAACGAATCCATTAAATCTTTTATTCCAAACCATGCCTGTGATATGACCGCCCACAAATTTAAAGCTTACGAGTGGCGTAATTAATACATTAATTATAAATCGTATTTTCTCCTCCCACTGGTACGTTAGAGTAAATTACTGGTACGATGGAGTTTTTTGTGCTTGTACAGTTGAACGATATAACCGTAGCTATCAATTTACAAAAATGGTTATTAACATTGCTATTTATAATAATGCGTCACGTGATTTGATGGCCGATTCCAGCTGTGCAAGGCGTCTGATCCACTGTAAAACATTTTACTACATGCAATTTTTTTAATTGTTTTATATAACAGAGTTAGCATAAGCTGTTTAATACGAAATATGAGCAGCTTGCACAGCATGGATGTATGGCATTTATGATTCAAACAAACTAATCAGTCGCAGAACACAATTCGGCATGTTTGAAACAATCATAAAATCACACAAATGTACTCAATGAAAACATTCATAGTCCTAAAAGCCATCGAAATAGCAATATAAGTTATGCAAAGCTTTTAAACAGATGCCCGAACAAGCGTCACTTTCATTCCTCAATCAAATCTCATTCTGTTATTGAGTGCCATATCTCGTAAAACATTACTGCTTTATTCGCAGTATGTTTGAAACAATGTTGGTTCACTGGAATTGTTAATAGTTTGAAGAACGTGTTTGCAAATTAAATCATTACATACATATTCACGCCATGTCTTATATAAATATTTGAGAACGTGTCCCTAAAGTAACGTATTATAATTTGTTAACCATTTATCATATTGAAATATACATGAACATCGTAGTTCTTACTTTTAGCCTATCGTTGCAATTTAACCCCATCCTCTCTGTGGCGGGGGTTTATTAATGAAACGTTACCAGCAGAAGCATAACCGTTAACAAAAACCATGCATATAGAACATCTTAACGCAATGTTACTTAGCAATTCATGGACAGTAACAGAACATTATCACAGGCATTGAATTTGTATTGTATTCGTTAATTTTACAGCATTTATTAAATACAAAGTCCTAACACCGTTTTTCTAAGGTCCAACAATCATAATTAGTTATACAATGTTTGTAAAGATATATAATAATGTTGGACATGAAATATGTTTTGCAAACAATATGTTTTCATAATATTAAATAAATGTATAACCAGCTAACAAAAGTCCGAAGTCGATTATTTTTCAATTATAATTGTAATGTAATTTACATCCGTTGAGAAGAAAAGTCCCTAATAGTAACAAGGCTCACGCTAATGAGATCCGTTATCGCCATTTTGTTCATTCATAACAAAATGTAAACAAACCAGCATTGTTCGGATATGACACTAAACAACAGTTTTGCACATCTAAACTACTACCATATAAAAGATATGAACTATTTTAAACAAAGCCTACCATAAAATAAACGATCGCGAAATACTTCTGACGTATGACAATTAAATAAACACGAAGAAAATTTCACACGACGAAGATTTTCCTATTTTAAAACCGTATAACTGTCTTTTTACGCCGAAGTCATCACGAACGATAATTCTGTATACACATTTTGTTGTTGTTGTTGTTATTATTGTTGTTGTTGTTATTTTGCACAAAAACCATATTAATTTTGAAGAACAAAGCATGACTAGAATCTCCCCTGATGTATTATTGAATTCTTAATCATACATATCCTAAATTAGTATCAATGATTCATAAATAACTGATATCATACTTTTTTTAGAACTATTTCATTTGAAAGTAGGAACATCCGGGGGATTTACGCTATGTCCTAAGGTTAATTTCCGCCGATGGTAACAACATCGAGTGTGGACGATAAATTGGTGTTACTGCGGTATCCTGTTGTTGATTAAAGTAAGTAAACCACGAAAACAATTTAAATAACTATTATAAACACTTGTCCACCAAACGGTTATTGAAAAAATCTGTCGATTTGTCAAAATTCACATGGTAAGTTTCATGGTGTATCGTAACGTAAAATTACGAGAATTAAAATGAAAAAAGCATGGTGCATCATACGTGTCACGGTGTCTGGCGTGTTCTACCAAAACTTTGTTCATTGTTTTAAAATGCAAATTTGTTAATTTTTGCATGGGAAAAGTATCATAATAATGGGTATAACCAACAAGGAAAAGGTTGTTTGGTCAAGCATGTGGCCGCAACAGTAGGAATAATAAGAAGAAAAAGTCAGCTTTATATCATCAGATAAAAGATAAATACAAAACTGGGGGCTATAAACATACGTGTCCGTATCAAATTGTAAAAATGACAAATAATAGTTTGACAACTTTGGTGGTACGACGATGCAATTCTGTGTGGAGCAGCAAACTGCTAAAGGTTGGGAGAAAGAAATTGAAACTTCAATTCAAGAAATACAGACAAGAATTAACATGCAATCGCATTATCAATCTAGGATGTTTGCAACAACATATATCAACTGTAACCAATCATGTATGTTTATGTCCAAAAACTATTTTAATAGCAACACAAAATCAAAGCCTTATGACTCTAAGGTATGAACAATGCAAGAGTGGGCTTTTTAGTATCTTAGTGGCAGTATGAGCGGGCTGTAACAAAGAATGCAGACTAGAAACAAGCAAAAGACAGGAAAATGGACTGTATGACCTTAATGTAAGAGCTGTCTGGGAAACCATGTCAAGTGGAGGAGGTGCAAGTGACCTGCAAGAGCAGCTAAGCATATTAGATGTCCCCATTTAACATCCAACATGTTTACTAGTGTTGAAAACACAATCGGTGATTGGTGGTGTAGATCTCTCAAAGACGAAATGTTGAAGACTGGTGCTGAAGAGAGGCGCATAGCAATCGAAAAGGGTCATTTTCATGACGGAATCCATTTTATAACAGTTATATGTGATGGTGGCTGGTCCAAAAGAACACACAAACACACATATAATGCATCAGGTGGTGTAGCGGTAATATTTGGGGCAGAAACTAAGAAATTATTGTACATTGGTGTGCGTAACAAATATTGTATAGTGTGCTCTTGGGCAACCAACAAAAATACTGATGTTAAACCACATCAATGCTTCAAAAACTGGGATGAAAATTCACAAGCCATGGAAACAGACATCATTTTTAAGGGTTTCCTTGAAGCTGAATCCACCCATGGACTGAGGTACTTAAACATGATTGGGGATGGTGACAGTTCAGTGTATTCCCAGCTTCAAGAGCAAACCCAGTATGGGGTAGAAGTATAAAAAAACTGGAGTGTGCGAACCACACATGCAAATGTTTGAGATCAAACTTTGGAAAGCTGGTTGCCGAAAAACCTCACCTAAAAGGCAAAGAAAAATTAACAAAACTTAATCGAGTAAAGCTCACTACAGCTGTGAGGTGTGCAATTAAAATGCGTTCTGCGGAGAATGATCATGATCAATTAAAAAAAGACATAATTAACTCAATTTACCACATTTTATGATGATGATATCTTGATGAGGAATTGTAAGTTAAAACCTTTCAAAATGTTACAAAAGAACAAGGTGGTCAGTATTTCTTTGAAGCTGTGCACCGACAAAAAAAAGAAAAATCATGCAAGTGCCAACTATCAATCAAAACCAGAAAGTAAATCCCTTAGGAGAAAACGAAAATTTCAACATCTAAAAGAAAATAATAGCAAAAAAGCAAAAATGAATTATGGCAGCAATTTGGAAGATTCGCCTGATATGCAACATGACCAACTAAAATCTCTGTGTGACAAATTTTGTGACTTTCAATTATTAAAAACAGAAACGGAAATTAGCATAATTGAAAAATCAACAATTCATCAATCTCAATCCGAACTATGGAAAAAGGAAAGAAGTTTAAGACTGACAAGCTCTAATTTTGGAAAGGTCATTTCTCGCAGAAACACCAACATATCCACAGCTGTAGTGAACACAATGCTATATTCAAAATTATGTAGTACGATTCATACAATAAGATGACTTGCACAAGAGATAAATACCATTATTGAGTACAAAAATGTAAAAGGAAATGTTGAAGTAGTGAAAACATGATTAAAAATTTGTAAATAACACCCATTTCGAGCAGCTTCAACTGATGGTCTTGTCCAAACAAAAGAATCTGATGGACTCATAGAAATAGAAAATCTACTTCAAACTAATTCCTATTTAATAAAAGAAGCTGTGGAGAAAGTTCCTAATTTTTGCTTGGAATCTGTAAATGGTAAAATGAAGCTAACAGAAACCCATAGCTACTACTATCAAATACAAGGACAGCTAAATATATTTGAAAAACCGTTGTGTGATTTTGTTGTATGAAGAACCAAACCATATGAAATTTTTATTGATAGAATCATAAGGAATTACAAGTTATGGGAGATGAACATGGTCCCAACATTCTACACGAAGTTCATGCTTCCAGAATTAGCCCTCCCAAGAGAGGGGACTTATACTGGGATAAGAAAACCAAACACCCCGTGGGCAAGTAGTGTTGTTATGGTTTATGCTCCCAAAACACCCATTAGTAGTCCGTCAGTGCTAATTTTCAGCAATTAAAAACTTGATATAAATGAAAATTATGGTCATGTTAAGTTGCATTTAGTATTGCTGTTGTATATTTTTAATTATATTGTATTGTTTTACACTGTAGAAACTTTAGTGCAATACTATCATTGATGTTTAATTTAAAGACACACATAAGCTTTGTGTTGCGCTAACATGCAACCGAAATCTGTTTACATGATGTCTGTTATATAGTATGTGCACAGGCATAAATATTCGATCTAACCTTTATGACACATTAGCAGAAAAACATGTATAAAAACACTTTCCCAAATATAATATTTGCTCATACGTGCGGTAATAATCAAAATTACATTTATACTTGTTAATTTTAATTTCAATATAAGAAAAATGCAAATGATTAAATATTTATGAACTTTTGTCTTGCAGACTTTTAAACCTTGGAATGGGGTTAAAAATATATAGTGAAATACAATAAGCAAAAATTTAAGAAATACAATTTTACTCTATTACAGTTCATTCCAAATCAACGAATTGNATTTGATACATTAAAATTATACCATTTATGACCATTTTCCTGTTCTAAAAATTATAAAATTTAGTTTTTTTCCCACCAGACAGGTTCATGTATTTGAAAAGCTTGTGATAAATGGAGAAATTCCTCATTTTGGGCTTTTTGTTCAAATTCCTCATGATGAGCAATATCTTATTTTGTCAAATTGTTACATGTATCTATGTCAAATGCTCATAAAGCAGCTAGTTAATTTGACTATCTTTCAATTTTTAAATATTGTTTTCTAGTTTTTTTTTGCTGCAAAACTCTCACAAGTACACATAATTTATAGTTTAAATTGAAACCCTTTAGGCAAAATAATAACTGGCTTGTCATTAGCAAAAAATTATATTATATAAAAGTTTTCAAAATACCTATGCTGCAGAGTCATAAGATGACTTTTGTGTTTGGGAAAGATTTTAAAGACTTTTTGCATTGGTTTAGGAAAAGACGGTGATCCACAAGCGGTACACGAAGTTCTGTACAAGGGAGAAGACAGCCCATATGAGGTGGAAGGGCTTCAACGAGATTTAGATGAAGGCTCGTTGAAGTTTGTTGATATATAGAATACACTTGAAAAAAGGTATATTTTTTGTGTCATTTGGTAAGTTTATATATCAATACATACTTAATACGTATAATGCCATACAACTTTCCTAAATGTGTTATTTCTCAAAATTAAATGAAATGCCATAAAACAGTATTAGTAAATATGGAGAGTGCCATCTCAATGGCTTGAAGCAACACTGAACTAAGTCAAAATTGGATGAATTTGAATGCCTCCAGTGTTGCCTCAATCCAACACTTAACCGATGGAATAAAAGTATAACGAATTTTAAAAAGGAATTGTTGTCAATATTTCTTTTAAGCGTTTAACGCACAGAACTTGACCTGACATGGTCTCTATTTGCATGGATTGAAATCCTTATATGACAATTTGTTATGCCCCCGAAGGTGGGCATAAAGTGATCGCACTGTCTGTCTGTCCGTCCGTCTGTCTGTCTGAAATTCCGTCACACTTTGCGTTTAGGTTTCAAAAAACGTGGACAAAAAATTGCGTTTAGGTTTACAAAAATCTGGAAAAAGGGGGCATTTGTCATCCTATGGTGACAAGCCTTGTTTAATCCTTGTATGACAAATTTTGATTTGTGGCATCACTGAAGCAACCTTGATTGTGTCTTACAATGCTTGATCAAGTGGGGTCTTCTTCCATCATCAATTTGCATTGAATTGCATTATGACTTAAATACTGTTTATGTGCTGTAAAATCATACATATATAAATAAAGTACAATGGTTTTTTAAGTGTATGTTGCACATGTATTACAATTAGTGTATACATGTATGTAGTGTGAAGGCAAAAAGATAGAATTGCAAAATTAATACATTCAATGCATGTACAAATTTATACAAAATTTAGTAAAACCTGCAACTAAGTGATAATGTATTGAGGTTTATATTGCTCTCATGTAACATTTATTGAAATATGTTGAAAACAGTGTAAAACACACAATTTTGTTTTAAATAATAAACACACAAAAATGATAAAGGGAATTTTTGTATCTTTCATATCTTTTTTAAAAATTTGTCATTTTTGGCCCACCATACTTTTTCAAGAGAACTATTTTTTCACTCCAGTAGTTTACATTTTGTTCTAACAAAATAACTTTATAAAGCAGACATTTTTAAGTGTTTCTATTGAGTTATAATTAATAAAACTCTAACATTATCTTCTTCAGTGGTGTAGGTTCCAGCTGCTGTCAGCGGATTAATGAATAAAAGAAGAAAATAAGGACTTACAAATCCCAAGAAGAAAGTGGTTTATGAGGTGAAAACATGTCATTATTGACTCTTTTTGAAAGATTTATTTACAAATGGTGTATGTATCACTGAAATATATGTTATATTAGTTGTAGATATTGCTCCAAACTTAATATAAAATGCTAATATAAGAAATTATTATTTGACATTACCCCATCCACTTTTGACCATTTGAGGAAGTGATATGCCCTTAAATCAATCCAGTGCTTGTCACGTACGCGGCAAGTATGCCATGTGTTGCAAAAATATTGCTTTAGGTCGTGCTTAGTGTATACACGGAGTTGTATTATATCGTCAAAGCCGACTTTGAAATATTGTATTTGGAATTCGGATAATAAAAGTATTAACATTTTTAGTTAAAAAAGATATTGGTACACACAGGGAAAGTATGATTGTAGTGAAGATGGCATTGTCTTAGGAGATGCATGTTGCTACTGAAGCATATAGACCATATAGAAAGATAGCCGACTATAGTTGTGGTGATGAGAGGACAAAAAGACAACGGATTACAGTGATTAGTATGCAAACAATGTGAATTTGGAACAAACGACGAGTGCCTTTATATGCTAAATGCTTGATTTCATGTGATAATGAAATGGATACACAATTAACTTAATATGTTCTGGGTACCATTTATGGTTAATTCGCAAATGGTATCAAGTAGATATTACAGTGTAATTACAGATTTAGCATCAGCATGATCGTCTTAAATAAGGTATGTACACAAAACGTTTAATAGTGAGCTAACAAATACACATGTACTATGCTACGAGAGTAGTCTTTGAAGCACCATTGTACTATTAGTGTTTATACTTTTAATGTTTGTACAGTCAGTCCGTATGTTCAGCCAGTGGCTTACCATCTCGGATTGATGTAACTGTTGCCCTGTCGCGTATCAGTATGCGCTTTGCACCGTTGCCGGAGTGGTCAGGAAGAAGTCCATACACTTTACACCCAGCGATCAAACTTTTGGTTAAAAGCTTGCTTCGGACCAACTGTCGGGCTTCATATGCATGCTCTTCACGAAATTTAGTTAGGCTCTCCTGTATGAAAACGCAATCTTTTAGATTTTTCCTGGCTTCATATAACCTTTGACGGGCTCTACTATTTGTAAATTTCACTATCACTTTTCGCTGGTTGCCATCTTTCTTCCTGCCGACTCTATGGCACCGATCAATGTCATCTTTTATGAGTTTAATGCCATTTGTGGCGGCTATTTGGAGTTCTTTTTCCTCCACCGGTCGGTATGGGGGTCACCTGTATCGCCAGGAATGTTTGTTATGTTAAAACACATTCGCCGTCCATACTGTTCAAGTTCGTCAATTTCTAGGTGTTGAGTTTCATGATCTTTTCGTAAATGATCATTTTAGATTTTTAACTTTGTGATTCCATCTGTCAGGTGAGCAGTTTGGCGCTTTACTTCTATGTCAATAAGGTTCTGAACTTGTATTGAGATTTCATTCAGTAAGTCCGGCTTGATTTGTTGCACAATTAGTTTGCTTAACTGTACACTGTCTTCACTGGAGAAGTTTGACGCAATCTTTGATCGTGCTGATGAATCGAAGAAAACAGAATCAATATCGTTTACTGTCAATACTCTCTGATAAAGCATTGAAGTCTTAACACTTGTGGCACACTAAACCTTCGTAAATCCGTTTGATATGTACATATCCACTACATCGGGACACCGTATTTAATTTATATTCTCAGTCTCTTACAGAAAAAAGCATCAACATCTTGTTAAATGGGAAGTTCCTATTATAAGAATTACCATTAACCTTTTCGCATGAAAACAGGTCTGTAAACATAGCCTTAAGGATGCGTAAGAACTTTCCATGAAAACCTTTGTTATGTAATACCTAAAAATAATTTATCATGGTTAATTCTGTCAAATGCTTTTTTGAAATCGACATATAAACAATATAATCTATCGCCTTGTTTAGATAAGTACTTTTGTGCCATAGCCTGTAGACAAAATATATTGTCTTCTGCCGACTTACCTTGCCGGAAGCCAGCCTGCGATTCGTCTAAGTTATTATAATTTTCTGCCCAGTTATATAGGCGCTTATTTATCAAACAGAAAAAAATATTTTGTAGAGTGTATTAGTGACAGAGATACCCCTGTAATTATTTGGATCATTCACTGATCCGCTTTTGTGTATAGTGGTGATCAGACTCTGGCCCCAACTTTTAGGAAAAATACCAGTTTCATATATATGATTAAACAGCGCCTCCAATACATGAACGCATTCTCTGAGTGTAAACTTATAATAACTCTGAGGGTATACAATCCCGTCCAATGCTTTTATCATTCGATAATTTATAAATAGCTGATTCAATTTCAGCGCGAAAAAATGACTGATCAAGTTCATTTCCCGTGTCATTATTGTCATACAAATGCACATCGGGAGTTAAAGGTAATGCTGATTCATCGTTGAACATCTTGCAAACTGCGCGTTTCAACGGACGCGTTCGTTTAAGAAGTGACCACATGGCTTTAGGATTCTCACTTACATTTATAAGTTTGCATCTCTGATCGCGTTAAAAGAGTAGCTGCCTGCTACGACAATATGATTTAAATATATTTCTATTTCCTTGAAAATTTCTTAGGTCATGTAATAAGTTGGACCTTTTAAACTTATGCCCTGCGGCGTATTTATTGTGTTTATATGTATCACAGTGACCACCCCACCAAGAAGGTTGTGATGGTTAACGTTTAACCGGTTTTAAACGCATACACGATCCTGCTTCCTAAAACATTGATGTGAGCATTAGTACGGCAGTGTCAATATTGGATTCTATTTCTGTCATTATCTGATTTTGTTTGCTACGAAGCAGATGTCCGAGTTGTGTAATAAAGTTGGATTTATGGTCATCACTAAAACGAAACCTTTCGTCTTCGAGTGTTCGCGTTATAACGTGTTTTCTAAGCGGGTTCACATTTGAATCCCTGTATGGAAGTGACATTGTACAAGCTAAGATTCGTCATAATCGATTACTTCAAAATTATTTAAATACTCATAAAGGCCAGAGCTAGCTACCATATAATTTAAAAGTATCTAATTAAGTAAAAAATAATGTCAGTGTGAAGATCAACATGCGGTCAGGTAATTGAATGTATAAGGCGTTTAGGTAAGTAGTATCGAAAGGTCAATTAGGATTAACAAAAGATGTTGACCATCTGAATAAGTCAAAATGAGGCCAGGTAAGGTGGCTGATTTAAGAGTGTCCATAGATCAAATCCATGCAAGTATATACGCTTTGTAGAAAGCGTAATTGATGTTAGACGAAACGCGTCATTTTGTGCGAACCAAACATTCTTACCTTCTGAATTAGTCTTAATCCAAAAGTAGTGCAATGTCAATGTCAAAGTGCGGTAGGGGTGATGTCAGCATGTAAATAGTGTTCAAACACCACATCCATGCAAGTATCAATTTTTGTATACAGCATTAATGTAATACGAAACGTGTAATTTTCGGTTAAAATCGTACCTACCAACAAACGAATGAACTGATATACTATAGCAATAAACCGCCATTTCACAGAAGCAGACACAATGTTATTCAGTTCAATCGAATTCGAATGAATCAACTATTTTTAAACGTCGCACAGAGATATCACATGTTAAGCATTGTAACTACGTGTTTTATACAAATGAGCATGTGGATAATGCATGTGATATTCAATATATNAATGTTTTAGTTTTTAAAGCCCGATTAACGCTAAAATTCAACGAATATTTCGTAAAATGTTTCATAAAATAAAGTTATCCCATAAAAAGTCAGTGTTTCTTATACCTTAAGCCAAACTTTCAACGCCAGATGTGGTCTAGTAACATAGATTTAATGATAAACAAAATGCTCCTTTTTATTTTTTTGTTACGCAATATATTTAACACATTTTCATGTACCAAATTAGTGTTCGTGTTTCGTATGAATAGATATGGTTGCGGGAAATTAAAATGGAATATATTGTTCCACCGAAAAATAAAAACGAGCATTTGTCCTTTTAACAATAACTGGTGAGGAGCTTATACTATTACTCGTGAAAGCCAGATCATTTATATGGACAACCCTTATTAAAAGTTGTCACGCAGATCCATTAAAAAGGCCCATTTAAGTCATCATATATATTAATAGATTCCTGTTAGCAACATTTCAAGCCCTTTATTTAAATACCTGCCCTATAGCATGCACATAGTTTTACCGTTGTAAGACATGAACCTAAACTAGACACAGGTGCTATGCGCAACAGCGTGTGTTGTGGTGTGGCTATGTACTTAATGACGTCAATCGACGCATGAGGCTGCATTATTGGAGGTTACGGAGTGGGTCCCAGCAATTTTACCAAATATCTTACTAGAATCACGAACGATGGCAAACCAATTGAATTCCAGCTATTCGATTTTTTGCATAAAAATTCTGAATTCAGTGTGCTGTCTTGTGCGGTGGGGGACATCGCACCGGAGGAAATATATCATGTACAATATGGTCTACTAAAGAGACTCACATGTGCAGTGTACCAACCACTCCGCTAACCGGACATCCTGCGTCTCAACCACCACTGTGATTATTTAGGATGAATTAATTTTGTTAAGCGCGATAAATGATGAAGCTACAGGTTAGACAAGGACATACATACAGACGCACAACATACATATAACCGATATTTTGACAGCTATATCAACTAATTATTTACCTAGCTCTACCCAATCGCTCTGCACTTGATGGTTAAATGTAAGGGTTTTGACTTCATATTAATGTGACGAAATTTAATTATTTTGAACATTTAACACGCGCGGTGAATTAATATCATAACGGATATAAAATTAAAACGATATTATTTAAATGGATTACACAATACTATATATGTAACAAATAATTACTGCAATATTTCAATATATAAATTACCACACTCACAACAACGTCTACCATAATAACAAGTTTAAGTAAGTTTAAGCAAACTGGAAGAAATTACTACATGAGCTGTACCAGAACATTTTTTGCAATAAAATCTGGTTTCGATTCCTAAAATTTATTTAGCCTAGAGTGGTGCAGCCGATTATCAGTTCACAATTTTCTTCGCAGACAAATCAATCAAATAGACATATATTATAATAACCAACTACAACATTTGAACAATAGTCAAGCGTCCAAGTTGCACTGGCAATGTTTTTGCATACTTAAACAGTATTACTGGCTACCTAAACAGGTTTCACGATATGAAGGCCTGTCTTATACTTTGGATACGAAACTCTTAAGTTGCACCATTCTTCGTCTAAGCATTTGTTGTTCTCATAAGAAACTGAATGCACGGCGGCCAGATGTAATCTCACATAAAAAATAAAATAAACGTACATCATAAATTATGTAAACACTAACCTTTTTTCTGGAACAAAAACATTTTCACAACTTATGTAAGTGCATTATGCACACACTAAGTTCAGGAACAGTGTTTAGGATAAAGTTTTTCTACTGACTGTGTTTGTTATTGTAAAAGCATAGTACTTTGATTGATTGATTTCACTATAGACTAAGGACATAGTGTTTGAAAAAACCAATTGAGAACAAAGTTCAAATCCTAACCACAACATAGCCAAATAGAGTTCTTTTGTAAATTGCGAAATTTTCAATCAGTCAAGTAAGAAACAAAATAGCTTCTTCTTAACGTTATAAATGTGTCAATTAACAGCTCTTTGGTCATACTGACGCAGGTCTATTAACAACGCGTGTTTAAATTTTTTCCACCAAATCATTGTTTATTTTTCGATCGACAAGAGTCTATCAAAATTAATTTGTTTTATTAAGTTTAAAGTTCAAGTGTTTTGTTAAAGCGATAGCTGAACTATGACAAAAACATCGTTGCTGTGCTAGTTTTTCTGAAGATTTGAAAATATAAATATCACATTTAATATATTTGTTTCATTGCTGCATATGGAAAGCAGACAAATCTGAGAGCGAATTGGCAGAAAAGCTTGTGATTTTCTACCAGCATCGAAGTTTGCTCATCTTTTGACGGCATTCAGAAATAATCAGAGGGAAGGCGCTTGTTCCCGATGCATTTTTTCATGTTGCGCATTGGAGTCTTAAGACACATACTAGCCTGACTAACATGGCAGCAAGAGTAACGAAACACATAGAATAAAAAAAAAACATTTTAATAAAATAACTATCTCATACATTTTTAAGACTTTCTCTAGAAAGGCTCGTTCGCGATATTTTTTTAATTCTTACAGCATTTCGTTAATCAAAGTTTTAAAGCAGACCTTAAATATGATAACTTAAAATTATTGGCGTATTACCGTAAAACCCGTCGGGTTAGAACCCTATATAACTTGTTTACCCGGTTAAAATTGCAAGGAATAGTTTACGGGCATTTGTAATGGGAGAGCGAAGTTATTTGCACTATAATTATCGTCATTGGTGATATGTTTCAATACAACAAATCGTTTTTTGGTGTTATATGGTTGTTCAGGTATTGTTGTTAGTGCAACCCGGTAATTTACAAAAATAAAGGTTCATAATGCACTTACATAAGTTGTGAAAATGTTTTTGTTACAGAAAAAAATTAGCGTTTACATAATTTATGATGTGCGTTTTGGGTGTGTGTGTGTGTGTGTTTTTTTGTATTTGAGATGCGCACGGCATGTTATATTTGTATTTTACAAGGTGAAATAAGTAATTATCAGGTATTACCGTGAATATATTTTGTATTGAGATTATACGGTGCAAATGAGCAAAAAATTCCGAACCGACTTTATGACCGTTTAGATAAAATAAGCGTGTATCGTATACTGTTTGACTTGTATAAATACCATACGCTCACTAAATCCGTTGTTTTGACTATGCTGTGTTTTGAAACTTGCTTCGGCAAGAGTTTGTTTTCAAAGGTTTATATAATAAAATGTCAATGTATGGAAACATTACTGTTACTTTAGTATCAATATAAGATAATAATTATTTTTGTTAACTATTGATAATTATACAAAAGTTTCACAGAAAACTTGGGTATAAAAATAACATTTCTGATAAAAGTAAGTAATACAAAGTAAACAAAAGTTTCGAAGAAAACTTGGATATAAAAAAACATTGTTGATAAATGTAAGTAACACAAATTTGTTTTATTGTTATTATTATTGATATTTTAATATTACTTTTATAGTTATTGTTTTTTTTTATTATTGATAACTGTTCTTACTGATATTTATGTATCATACCCTTGTATTATTTACATGTGCATTAAGACGATAAACACACTTCTTAATTTATTTCCAGATACTGGTTTAAAAATCGCCATTTCACTGTTTAACAAGCAATGAAGAGAAACGCGAGCAATAGTGCTTTAAGCATCAACGATGAGAATGACTTTAGTGAATTACTTCCTGTATAAAGTCACTAATCAGTTTTGTGTATTTTTTTATTCAAATGAAGATATAATTAAGCACACTATTCTTATACAATTTTATATAAACTGTAGCAGAGTGATATATTAAATTCTGTTCTTGCCAATTGCATCAATTTTAAACCACAATCGTGAGCAAATAAAAACATGGCGTCGGAAGACAGCAACACCACAGTCAAGACGAATGACAATCAAAACACTTCAATACAAACATACCAGCTCTATCAGGAAGACCACAGCATAGTCGTTAAATGTTTATCGGTGATTTTTGGTCTGGTTTCACTGACATCCTCCATATTAGCAGTAACGGTCTTACGCAGAACTCGGAAGGTGCCCAAATCAACAACGTACCTTGTTACGGCTCTTCTCGTATTCGACTTATCTTTGTGACATTTTCAACGGTCCGAAAATTCATGCAGGAGCCTTTTCTGAACACTATCATCAACGTTTTGACTTACGACTCTATTCTGCTTGCTTATACGACTGTTGGCATGATGTCTATCGAAAGGTGTCTTTTATTCTACATGCCAATGACTTACCTGCGCCTCTTTTCAGAACGATTACTAATGAAGGTCTCAGCAGGTGTTTGGATTTCAGAATTGTGCACATCCCTTTGTGTCCGATATGGAATTTGCTATTTGCGCTATAAATCCGTATCTGTTTTTTCACAAGGCGGTTTGTGCAACAATATACTCACTATTTACTGCATTATACTAGTAACGTTAGTACTTGTAACGTCTATGGTTAGCTACTGGATGATATTCGTCATTGTTCGAAAGAAAAACAGTCGTAAAGATGAACGCGTAATGTCATTTAGATCAGTCGTAAATCTTATAAGAGGATACAAAAACACTTTACTAGTTCTTGCGTTCTGGGTTCTGATCCTAGTGACCTCTCTGGCATACTATATTATTTTAAGTTTACAAATGTCTTACCCTCTAAGCCCCTACATAGTGCGGCACTCTATGGACGCAGTCTCGACTTTAAACTGCCTTTTGAACCCAATTCTGTACGTGCTGTGGTTCAAAGAATGCAAACTCGAGTTGCTAAAAATATTTTCCTGTTTGGGTCAGTCAGTTAAGGAAAAAGCGCGAGTACTACAGTTTGAATTGTTCGACATAGTGCCTTATGAGTCTACTGCATCGGACAGAAGCATGCCACCAAGTGTTGAAGGAAACCGTGGAGTGGACATTACCAATAAAAATGGCAATAACAAACGTGCATTTTACGAGGAGACAACGATTTAGAGTCATTGATATAATCGTGAATAAAATAGCTGAACGAGCCTAAAGTTAATATTGGATATATGTTCATAAATGGTTAGAAGGAAAAGAGAACTTATGCTTCTTTAGAATAGTTCACGTGCAAATGGTTAGCAGTTTAATAATGTGTATCAAGTTGCTTACCCATATGATATTAATGTCGTTTTGAAGATCAACAACGTTGACATGGCACTTGTCAACTTAATCAGTATAAATTGTACACGAAGAATGTGTCCCATATTTGCATTCGGTTAATTTCGTGCACGTTTTGCTCGAATCTTTTTGAGACTGTAAAAGTAAAATTAGTGAAGTAAGCTTCCAACGATAAAAATCATGTTCATTACTGATTTTTTTTTATCTTTGTACCTGTCCTTAAATATATGGATGAATATATTTAAGATCCGAGTTCATTTTTCCGAGCTATATACATTGTACACGTGGTACTTCGAGAATAAAGGGCATACTGTTTATTATAACGAACATTTTAATCGTGTAAGAAAACCTCCAGTTGGATTGCTTTCAGATTTGCTAATTGAACTACTGCCAGTCATATTTTAGCAAAACTATATAACCATTTATGCATGTGCGTTTATATTGATATTCTGAACACATGAATTGGTTATGATCACATTCTAACGGAACTTTATAAACACACGCATTATTCCAGCGCTAAGCCTATTCAAATGTTATTTAAAAAAAGTTTGTAGAGCAGACGGGAATAGAACTATTTATTTTATACAAGTGCTTTACTATTTTGAATGTATATGGCATTAAATAATATAGAGATAATCATGTTGTGCATCAATGTATTGAATATTTATATTTGATATTCAATTATTGATATGGCATATTATACTCATATATCATATAGACTCATACATATATCTTCATGTATACATCCGTTGTGAATGCAACACCAAGTTACGATACGAATATTGTAAACGTAATAACGTATACGTCGTATAAGTGCTTTGTTATTATATGTGTAATCTGCATCATAATTGTTAATACTTTACTTATTAATCAAATGAAACGGGATAATTTCTACGAAAAAGAGTATTTAATTTATTTTAAATATCAACATGCTTTGTTTAAATCGAAGATAACAGTTTGTCATTATAGGAGCAGCTATTTTGCTCAATATTTCAAAGATGTACATGTATGGACTATTCGTTATTGATGATGGCCATAAACTATGTATCACCAATAACATATCATTTTTCTTACTATTTACATAATACAGTATTAATATGTTTTGCCTGTATTCATATACGGCTGTGTACATTACATGTGCAATTAAGTTGACATTTTATATTATCAAGAATTATTAAGCCTTTTTAAACAGGATTAACTTCAGATAAATGTTTTCAATTTGCAATAAACACGATTTTAAACGTAGTGCAAGCTTTAATTAAACCTCATATATGGGTTTATCAACATAATTACTATTTTGTACAACAGCATCAACTTACGTTGAATATCCTAAATCAATATTAGTGGTTTAAGCAATTTGTTTAAATCTCACTTAATTATCTCCGGGGAAGGGAGACCGTTTCTCTCAGACAGTTACGCTATTCTTCAACTAACGGACAACATTTATTTCTAATCAAATAATCTGCTCTTTATTGAAATTTGTTAACAGTATTTCACGGTGTCGATACATGTATTATATACATTTAAATAATTTGTTTAATTAATTGCTAATATTGTATAAATTTACACACTTTTATAAATATTCTATAAACATAAAATATGCGCATTAGTCTAGGAATAACGTAAGAAGTTTTGTGAAAGAAACCGATTCTTATCGAAAACATGAAAATAAGGATTGATATCGGTCAAAATGATAAAGATCGGTCAGTATTAATTGCACAGTTTCTATGAACACAATAGCGTGTTTCTGGTATATATATGTATTGCATTTCTCAAAGTAGGCATAATTATATGAATTTCTCGGAAACGAAATAGTTTTTACAACGATAAAAGTCATTTTATTTCATAAGAACTGTTGTAGCATGCGTGGAACTAATTCCGATGTACATCGGTTTTATTTATTTTTTATTTAAAGACAAAAATGCTATACTTTTAGTTTAAAAATATTTATTTCAAACAAAACACATTGTTTGTGTGTGCGTGTTGAACACCGAATAATTAGCATTTTTGCAAAAGTTTTGACTCTGCTGCTGGTCCAGCTAATCTACATCCTTATATTGATTTGTTTGTTTTAAATATATTTAACCCCATGCGTGCCATGATGATGATAATATCATGCCTTAAATTGCCCCTCCTATTGCAATACCAGCAGGAAAGTAAGGAATATGTCTACCGTAGTCTAATTTGTGTTGTATGCCTTAAATTTTATTGACTGTTTGTGTATTTGTATTTCTTCTGATTATGTATTTGTATTTTAATACCCAAGTAATTGTCTTTCTTTTAACTAGCTTCTTTACTCTTGTTTTACTGCTTACAGTTGTTGTATAGTCGGTTCAAAAGCTTCACAGCTTATGTTATTTGTTATTGTCTTGCCGACTCAAAATAAAATTTATTTGATAATTTATTTGATTTTCAATTTAAGGTGAGAACGTCTGATTTAGAAATGCCTATTCAAACACAATAATAAACATGTTTTTACTTATTTTATGTCGATAAAATAAGTAAATGCATTTTATATAAATCTGCAAGTGCAACCTAAATAAATAACATATGGTTTTATAATAATGATATAGTTAATATTACTTTTGAATAAGAACTCAATATGGACATTATAAAATTTCTACTGGTTACCATTGCAATAGCATGCATTATTCAAATTTTTGAAATCCAGTGAATAAAAGAAATTTGTTTTGCTTGTTTTTAATCAATTAAAATGAAACTGCAATGTATGGGCAGATGATTGTCCGCTAATTTCATGAATTAAATTGAACATTTATATTTATTTAAAGAATTTTCATGTATATACAATAAATTAAATTAAATGACAAAAATAACAATTGTTTTAAACCTTAACCGACTTTAAAATACTTTTCAGAATGTCTGTACAATGGCAGAACTGCAGATATTGAGTAGTTTTTGATCTTGTTGTTTACCAGGTCATCAGGTATGGGATTGTGTCCATGGATCTATGAGGTCTTCAATACCATTGCATCTCAATATTTGACCAATGTTAATACATAGTGTGTTTCATTCAACTTCACTAAAATAACAGAAAAAAAATAATTCAGACCCCAAAAAAACAATATGAATCATTGTCTAGAAACATGCAAATCAACAGTCAGACAAGCACAATTCATTATAGCAAACATATCATTGGCTTGTGGGGATACGTCTTCCCCAAATGTTTAACGAAATCACAAATAAAGATGGTGTTTCTAAACTTAAGCAATGCAGCTGCAGTAATAAAAACGGGCATACAGACGACATAAGTGTAGTGTCAACTTTTCTAAATTCTTCCACAATTTCAAGAAATATGTATTACACGAATTCTTACCGCATAATAAAAAATAGCTATTGTGTATGTAACAAACATAAAAAAATGTATTGATTATTTTCCTCTATCAACTGAGCAAATCTTGCGAGTGGTTTTTACCCATGCACTCTACAGTAGACACAACAATGAGTTACTATATTCTTTCAAAGCAGAACGGGCTTGTAACAAAACTAAAGTACAAATACATTTCAAAAAAATCGATATTGGTGTATCTTTATATGTAAAGTTTAGGCATATACAAAAACATCACATGTGTCGCCCTTGATCTACCTGATTCGGCCAGGCTTTAAAAATTAGTTGTTTCCTCTCACTCGACTGACCCTATTTTTGTATGCTGACCCAAAACTGTGTTGGTATTCCAGGTTGAATTTTCGATCATTTTATCTACCATTGATCATAATAGCTTTTTTATATCAATAAAGATATGTTCCATGGCGATGTGGAAAATTCACGTCATTGAATATCATTTTGAAAGCGGGGAAACAACTTGTGTATATTAAAAAAANTAAAAAAAAAAAAAAAAAAAAACTTAACAACAAAATTTGCATACCTAACCTAATTGTTGCGATTTTATTGGAAAAAAAACTATTTTTTCGGAATATATTTCAACTAAGGTTTACTATTTGGGATTTGCATTAACATACTCGTTTAAATACGCAATTAAAATAAAGTTTAAAACACATGTTATTGACATATGTAATAAAACTGTTATTATAATTATTATATAAAAAATAATTATGTATATAATGATCCGAATTCTTTATTCATTCATGGACATTTTCTTTAAGCTTAAAAAGGGAACTTTATTGGTGCAATTCGCGGGATGGGAAGATTTGAATATAACAGTATTGCCTGCGCTTATATTTCCTATTATCATTGTGTACAAATGATAAATCAAGTGTGAAATGACTTCACAACCCGTGAATTAATTCAATTATAACAGAATTGCTTCTAAAAATAGCAAATACACGCAGTAAGTAATGTGTCGTTTTATAGAACATTGTGTTTTCGTTGTACGGTTTATATGTATAACCTAAACACATTTCTTTTGAGTAAAATGTGGTGACATAAATATTGTTATTCGTCGAAATTTATCCATGCTAAATAATGTACCTAGCACGAAAAGACAAGTTTTCATACAAAGGATGCGTATAATTTATTAGTATTAATAAATAGATCTAGTTACACGCGACTGATAGTATATACCTTTCATTTACTCTCGCTATTTTTTTTTCGAAACATGTTCATTTGTTTAATTAGATGACAATTGATTTATCAATAATATTATTTTCACTTTTGGATTAGGGGGTGGAATATGATCCTGTTATTCGCGGTATAATTTCATACCATCTATGTAAAAAATATAGCCTTTAATATATTATTCAAATCGCAGTAAGGTTTTCAAAAATTATTTAGGAGAATAAAACTAGAACGAAAACACGAATATTAAGCAATTGTATATAAAAGTAAAGGCATTAATAACATCATGCTTGAATTTAGATAAACATCCATTTCTCAGCATTATAGTGACATGTAATGTGTCTGTCTTTTTGTTAACCAACATAAGGCAAAGGATTTTCTCGTTCGTGCGGATTCTCATAAAACTGGTTCACAGCACGAACACGTATACAGGTCTTCAAATGTCGTCAGACACAACTCTCATATAACAGTTACACACAAACAATACAAAAATATTCTGGAATTATCAGTTATATGGTGTCTTGTTTCACCAATTTTACAGCTATTATGATTTCGGTTCGAAATTTACTTAATTGTTTTGCTGTCAAAGGCTTTAATTGTTTGACGAGACATTTCACTGGCTAGATAGGTAACCAATAAGGAATTCCGCAAGTCACCTTGCCAGAACGAAAAACAGAGATGTTCACTTAGCAACACACTTTTGCATGTCTGAGGTAAATATAATCACGCAATTTCAAAACAGAATTAATACAATGCATATTTATATTTAAACTAGCCAAAGATAACAATGCACAACTAGAGGATATATTTGTTCGTATGTGCAAGTGTTCGTGTATATGTTCGTAGCTGAATTTCCGTTGGCCACTACGTTTCCGGCAATTCTGCACGGATGAAGACGTCGTGGCCTTATTCAATACTCGCGGCGACCTAACGCTTTACCCGAAGCAACACGCCTTTTAAAAGCACCATCTTCATCATCATTATAAAAGGCGATCACCAATTAATTGCACATTCTTGTATTTTTACTAACAGATTGTTCTTGTGGCGAAGTCTATGAGATTTCCAACGACTGTTGATTCACAAACATGAACGCTTCAGAGCGTCCCCTGAGTAAAGCATGCTTGCTTCCGCTTTCCGATCGAAAATACGTCGACCCCATAATGCATCAATGTCGTCGTATGAGTTGATGTCGTGTATTATTGAAACATTACTACATGCACGCAGTATCAACATAGTGCTCGGTCACAAGTACTAAGGTCTTTCACAATGAACTGGAAACTAGAGCATTTTTCTATAACCTTCTTAATCCGAAGTTAAATCCAACACAAATATACATAAAAATATTATATATTATAATGTTTTGCCCAATGGTGTTGCCAAATTACATGCCTATTTGCAAAGTTATGACATCGTAAAATATTTATATATTTACCAGATCTGACGCGATATGAATTTTATTTCATATTTTTTAAGTCCATTCAATAAGTTATTGAGCCGGTTGCGAGTTTACAAACGAACTTCCTGGACAAATTAAATAGTGTATTTAAATTTTATGAAAGGACAACACGTGTCGGATTTTTTTATCACCTGCGTTTGCACAAACACAAAATAATGCATTTTACTATAAAATGCTTATTAAATCTTTTATTTGTTTTTACTAATTCACGACTTTATTTATTACACAAGTATTCTATCGAAGTAAAAATTCTTTGAATAGTACCTAGATAACAACGACTTCATATTAATTCTCAAATGTGTCTAATTTAAGGGAATTGTTCACATAAATTCGTTATTATAACAACAAAAAGATGTCATTACATATGCCAACTTAAAAGGTTGAATATTTGGACTTATCGAAAATAACAATAATATAAGGGTAAAGAGTTGATTAAAATGTTGTTCTTTTGACGGGTTTTAAACCGAAGTCCTTTGGGTGCATAATCCATCGCGTTTACCCCTCTCTCATTCATGTTCTATTACTCTGTTGCGCATTTTAAAGCGATATTAGTTTTTGCACGTCTTTTTCAAGAGAAAGCCTAAAATGAAATATATATATATATATATAATTTAATTCATATACATTTCTTTGTTATTAACGTTCTATCCATTTTGTGTTAAAATTGTATTTTAAATTATAATTTGTGAAACCTAAATCGAAAACCAAAACGAAAATGTGTCATTTGAGGTATTTGTTAACTAGTCCCTATACATGTTTGCGACGAAATCGCGGATGACAAAATTCAATTTAGGTTATGATAACTTCATTTCATTAGTTCGCATAGAACAACTCTAGTGGATACTGGATAGCAGTTCACAATACTAGCGATAACAGCATGTGACGTGTGTCCAGTATACCTGGATGCAAAAAGGATGAAGAAAAAAAACGAGTGAGATAAAATCGTGATGATTAATTAGAAACAAAAACGGCGTAATAAATATAACTGATTTAGAGGCAAAAGTTGTTAAAAAGAGACACTTAAAGCTCACATTGCTGTCCATATTGTCTAGCCTTGCCTAACCTAGCTTTTATAACTTCCATAATCAGAGATGAAAAAAGTATTTGCAACACATCTAAAAGTATCTATATAATAGGATGGCATACAAAGCATATAGGTTAGTAAAGTGTCTCTACCTTTAATTTACTGATGTATGAAAGGCTTTAACATTTAACTTAGACGTTGAAGCAAGTGTATATTGTTTTGCTACATAAATGTTGTTTTCTTTTATTTAAATATTCTACAAAAGCGTCTGCATGAACAATGTGCGGGAACACATGTTACAATGCCTTGGTGCACCGTACTCAGTGTGAATTCTACTTTTCATTGATGTATTGCTCATATTTTTAGGTATAATACTTTTTGACAACATTCAATGACAAATATCGAACAAGACGATGTAGACGACCACACATTTTTACTCATACCTGTGTTTGTTGTTAAAGCGATTACAAATGAAGGTTTTATTTCTGTCATTATGCGTATTTATTTCAAATACGACCAAATATAAGACTCAATATTAATATTTTATTATTTAGAACGACCGACGACATTTGTTTTGAAATTGGCGAACGACCACACTCGAGTTATAGGCGAACGACCACACACTGTATTCTTGACACATGTATGCATGCAATAAAATGTATATTTCAGATGGATCGCTCAGACCCACATATATGCCGCTATTGTGGCAACGTTCTTAAAAGCAAGTCGTCTCTGCGCCAGCATGAGATTAGTCACACAGGGACTGGGAAGGGATATACATGCTGCGATAAAGTGTTCTTCAGCAAGGCGAATCTGAACAGGCACAGGTGCAATAATTTGTAAATCATATATTGAATTATGTTTGTCAGAAAGTGTAATTAATACAAAAATATGCTGTTAATTTCTTCTTTTTAATGTCTATTTAACCCTGATGAAATTTTACAAATTAGAGGTACAAAATCGACACAGCAAAGATGGGTGCTTTACCTATCAAAACTATTGTATTTCATAACAAGTGTATCATGTCACATGCAAAACGTCTTACTTGCTTATGTTAGTTATGGGATCAACATGGGCTTAATAAACAGCTTGAAGTACTGATAGTTTAAGGCCTAGTCTCACTAACACATTTTGCGATGCCGGTGGAGCCCCGGTGCGTGATCTGGGGTCTACCGGGATGAACCGGGGCTCCACCAGGAACGTCCGGGATGAACCGGGTACAACCGGGGCTCCACCGGCAAACTATTAAAATGTTTAATA